>BPLQ01005946.1:92392-103959 GCA_021605075.1 Caerostris darwini | reverse complement strand
TTTTTTTTTTTTTCTGTTCCTTTTATAACTCTTTTTTTGTTCTTTTATTAGCAATGGAGAGAAAAGGAGATGAGATTTTCTGTTTATATATAAACAAGAAATATGATTATAAATAAATTTTGAGCTCAGATCTAATTAAATTAAAATGTTATTCATATAAAAATATTTGAAGAGAATTTCATTCATTGATTAGATACGAATATGTAAATACATTTATATAATTATAAATAGTCTTTATAAATATTAAATACATTTACAGATATAAAAATAATTAATATTAGCAAGTAAAGTCAAAAATATGATGTGAAAAATTCAGGATCAATAAGTAGATATTTTTTTCAGAAGCATTATCCGTGATATTCAGGAGAAATAATAAAATGATTCCAATTTGTATAACTTCTTGAAAACAAAATTCATAAAATTTCTTTTTCTTGATAAAAGCAATATATTAATTATAGACAATATATTAATTGTTAGATTAATTTTTATACATTTAACTGGGCTGCAATAATTTTTTGGGTTTAATTGATTTCAAACTGAAGTTTTCCATATAATAGTTTTATTATAATTTTTAACGAAATCAAATATTAAGAAACATGCTTAAAAAATAGAACCAGTTTACTTTTCTGATGCATCCAAAACTAAACAATTGATACGGTAGATTGATCTCATTTTCTGCGTCATTAGGTTCTGTGATGAGTAAAGATTGCTGGTACCATTACACACATAGTAGAATGGATTACTCGTCGGGTGTTTTTTTAAGGGTAATTGGTTCACATTTGTGTTACACATGAGTAAAACCAGATAAACAGATGGCAGTGAAGTTATAGTTATTAGCAAGTTAACATAAAAAAGCATTATCGATTGAAAAATAGAAATACATTTAAATATATATATCGAATAAAGAACATTTCTACATACCAATTTGAGAAATATTTTTAAAAAAATTGCTGACTTGATATAAGATAGATAGATCATATGGAGCGCAGACAATAAATTAATTATAATAAATGATAGACTTATTTTAGCTTATTGATATATAAATAGCAAGTATACAAAAACATTATTTCACACATATAATTGTAACGCATATTTCATGGTATGATATTTTGTTATAAATGCAAATCTTCTGCGTTAGGTTAAAAATAAATAAATAAGTAAAAATTTTCTTCCATTGAAGAGCGTTATTGCCAAATGTTCACATTGAATAGTTTGCAATAAATTGGAAATATTGAATAAAATATTTTTTAATATGCAATAAAATATTTATGGAAATATTGAATAAAATATTTTTTAATAATAAATATTTTATAATATAGTGTTTACTTTTTCAGTGAATAAGAAAATGGATTAAGTTCCAATTTTTTAATCTTTGATATATAAATGTCTTCAAAATAAATATGACTTTTTAAAGTAAAATTAAATCGTCTGTGCATCGTTGACTGTTGCCAAAGAAAAAAATTATAATCGTTTTCTGGAAAAAAAAAAATGTGAACGATTTAATGAAATCTACTTCCAATCCAAATGCATGTATTTCATTTTAACAACATTATCTTTGAAAAACATCAATAATTATCTATTATCAAATTTTTACTAATTGAATTAGATATTTATCGTGCTTTAAAACAAACATTTTTTTTTTTATTTTTAAAAATAACAACGCATCTCTTTTTTACGAACAGATTTCAAGTCTTTATTCGGGATCTGAGTTTTATGTAGTCTACGGAACGCCGATAAAACTTATTTGACATCACTTTGACAGGTTTACTGCGGCAAATAAAATTTATGTGGAATCGGGAAAAAAATATTTGCCTGCCTGGAGAGGTTTTTTAAAAAAACATAACAAAAACACTCACTTTTGATTGGAAATGCACTTTTAAGACTTAACAAAATTTGTAGGAAGTTTTTGCCAGTTATAATTGATCAAAAATAAAATAACTGTCAGTATGAGATTTTTTTTTGTCCAATATGCATATCCATTTCTAAATTAGTCCACATAGTTCCATGAAAATACAACGCTCTGTATGATAACATTTTTGTGATATGTGTAGCTGTAATCAGTATTATACATAGCTGTGACATTTACCTTTAAATTATATTTAAAAAAATATTTTTTATAAAAATAATATATATTATATATATATATATATAAATTATTTTTTATAAAAATAATATATATAAATTATATTAATTGCGTATTCAACGATTGTTATTGCTAATATGCGCTAATAAAATTAACTTACTGTGAAAAAATATTTAAACAATATTGGCAGTTATTAACGAATGTATGAACAAAATGTCGATATGCAGTTGCATACATTTGTATGAGTATTATATATATATTTATTCCTAAAGATTCTTTTGTATAATCTGTATTTGACCAAAAATAAATAAATAAAAAAATAATAAATATTCTAAAGAAAATTCATTAAATAAAATTATTAAATTATTTCATCAAAGTTAACATTGAGATATCTATAATAATCTATTACATTAACAAGGATAATTACTTAACTCTGAGGATTTAGAAACTGAACATAAGCAATGGCACGAAATTCAGTTACATAAAAGCAAATATTCACTGTGCATCATTTTCAACAGTCCAGTTGCAAGGACTTAAGTGATTATTTCGAATTACAGCACGTAATTATGGAAAAAAAATTTAAATACTGCTCACAAAAATCACAGAGATTCTAAGAATTGCTAATCTTTTATGTGGATAAATTTCGTTCTATTTTTCCCCTTACAGTTTCTAACTTGATAGAGGTATATGATTAATGAAGAAAAACCTAAATTAAATAATTTTATGGGGAGCTCATTATTTTTCTCTTTGATACATTGACAATATACAGAAGAATCTTTAGAAAATAATACGAATTTTTAAAATACAAATTTGCCACCAGATATATTTTATTAAAGGAAAATTAACTGATGAAATTTATTTCCTTGTAAGAAAGTAAAATTGTCTAATAAAATTTGTATAAGAGTAAGTGTGATTTAAATATTATATATTCTGAACAGTTCCTATCATTCTGAATTTTAGAATGAGAAGAAACAATTGTTTTTCCATAGCTTAGAGGTAATCATTGATTCTCTAACTTTTTGTTATCTGGGCTCATTTAAAATCCTACAAATAATTGTAGGAGTACAATATATATAAATTCTGAGAAATGCGTTTTAATAGTTAAGCCGAATATTACAAAAAAAAAATTATTTACATTATAAATAAGAATTAATAAACACATTTTTATAAGAAAATAAGAATTAAAGCAAAATGTTTAAAACTTTGCTTAATATTTTTATTCTAAAATATATTTACTATTTTATTTTATACTATTAAAAACTTCTGTTTAATATTAATTTAAAATTAAAAAAAAATATTTCTTGTAAAATTATTTCTAGTACATATATACTAACATCATTATTATTTAGCTATAACATAAATTCGATTTTCTATTTCAGCAATTATTTGTTTCATTTTATTTATACTTATTTGAAACGTTTGAGGAAAACGAATGATAAAAAAACCATTATAAAACAAAATATAGATTTTTTCTGATACAGATGAAAATGTTACTACTGAGAGTAAAGCGGCATCTGCCGATAATTGTGCAGCCGATTTCTATAAAAAGCAATGGAGGGCGTGTACTTTGCGGGGACCTTGCCCCTTGGTTTTGGCAAGCTGTTTTCACTGCAGTGCACATACGGGCATTCTCCTTAGTAGAAGAATTACATTGCATCACTTTATACGGAGAAAAGAGAGGGAAAAATCGATAAAAGCGAGTGGTGGGAATATATTTGGGGGTAGATATATTAACACACAAAAGAGAAAAGAAGAATATGCAAGAATTTATTTCTTAAAAATTACTTCTGTTAAAGAAAATCTACAAGAAAATTTCTAAAGTATTAGTTAACTTAAAAATTATTTTTAAAAAATTGCAATTACATAATTGATACAAAAAAACATGGAATATGTTTTGAGTTTTTAATAGCGAAATTTTAAATGTGAATGATAAAGCTATAAAATGAAATTGTAATGAATGCTTCATTTTAAATGTCGAAGTTCTAAATCTTCTTCCAATTCAAAGATTTTATTAAATATATTTTAATTAAATTTTTCGTTAGTGTTAATGAAAACCAGGAAACATAGGAATCCAGGAAATTGATTTTTATATTCCTCATTGTATCGTGAAAATGCGTCGAAAGATTTTGCTTTAATTATTTAACGTTTCCTTCTTTCTATAATTTTTTAAATGTTTTTTTTTTTTTTTTTTTTTAGTTTATTTTGTTAGTTTTAAATTTTTCCTCTGGAAAATAAATAAATTCTCCCCAACTGATCACGCACTTAACGTTTTATCCGTGTAAATACAGAAGAAATCCCTTCAAGACTAGTGAGCGCCAAAAAAATTAATTACCTGGACTTACTGATTTCTTTTTTAGAAGTTCAGGTGATGTCAATAAGCCTGCTTTCCCTGGTATTGTAGTTAATAGCAATTAGAATGACTATTGAATAGTAATTAAAAGGAATAGTAAGTGTGAATAATGATTTTTAATTAGAGAGAATAGTAATTAGAAGGAATAGTAATTAATATTTAGAGTGAAGAGTGAATAGAATGGAAATATCAAATTTACTCATCAGTTTATATATTTTGCAACATTTTATGATATCGCTATTACAACTGCATGCTTAGTAAAATTGCGTAAATTCACACAATGTACATAATTTACAGAAAAAATAATGAACATTAATTAAAAAAGTTTCAAACAATATAATTTCTTAAAGAATGTTAATTGCATATAATATATTATCAATCTTATTATTTTTAAATAATTTAATTTTACAATTAATAACAGGTATAAACAAAAGGTTAAGGCAAAATTAGAATAAAGACAAAAGCAACAATTCAACATAGGCCTCAATGGATTTTAATGTGACAAAGCAATCTGCTAAATGTCTCGATTTCCATGTCACTCTTACACTTATTTCACTAGATACTTAAACATACATCAGACAGAAATTAAATCAATTGGATGCGATCCACGAATTGTTGGTTGCATCATAACATTTTCGTCGGGTTTTGTAAATTAAGTTAAACCAAAAGTAATAAAATTGATTGTTAAGAAATATAATTACATTGAAATTAATTTGTTTTGTTAGACTTTGTTAAATTTCTTGAAATCTTTATAGAGATATAATTATTTTTAAAATATCATCTAATGCACTTAAATACATTAAAAGCTGTTAATTTTAATTTGAGATTGTTTCTATCAGTTTCAATAAAATAAAATGAAAATGGAAAAGCATTTATGTGACACTAATTTTTTTAATCTATTTTTTAAAGGAAACTGATTTCATTATGTAATTAAACACTCATAAAAAGTGTTGTTATATTCTTTAAGGATCACTGATTTTATTTTTCTGCTGTTGATATAAAATGTATCCTTCTCCGCGTTTTTGTAAGATTACAAAATGTGTGATATGCAACACAGAATCAGAAATTTGATACGATCACTCCAGAACACAATATCTATTATATTGCCAAACATTAACGAATACAAAAATGCTGAGTAGTGACACAAAAATAGACTCAGAAAATTGATGAGAAATGGAAACACAATCTCAAGGTAATGAAAAACTAAATACCAAATGCACATTTTATTTCTTTTTTATCTATACCAAGAACACTTAAAAAATTTCTGTTGCCAAGATCAAAGACCCTTTCTCAAAATATCATTTTGAAATGCATAGAAAAACAAACTCCATTTGCTATATTATTGTATGTTTAATTAATTAACAAATTCTCGGCTCATAGACCAATGGTAACGTACGCAGATGTGCAGAAAAATCTCATATTTGAGTGCACTGGCTGCATTTTCTGCTTCCATAGATTTCAGAAACGAGCAGACTTGTTGAAGATTGGGACAGCGCATGCACAGCATCTGGCATTGATAGTCAGACTGCCTGTCTAGTGCATGGATGGACAACCAACGGCCAGCATGTCACAATATGATACGATGAAGTTTTAACAGTGGCACGTGACGACTTATTGAAAAGACGTTTAAAAAAATAATAATGAGAAATTCAGAAATTTTGTCAAAAGCCTGTAAAAACCCTACTCAGGGGTACTGCTTGAGACTAGTATAAGTATAAGTAAGATAACGTGGTCATGGGACGAGCCAATTGGTTTGAGTTGCCTTGCTTTGGCGCCGTTGTCGCTTGCTATGATTGTCCTTTTTCAAATGACAAGAGACACTCTGACTGTCTGGCTCAATTCATTTTACATTCTCGAGCAAGACTTAAAATTTTTTTAAAACTATTTTTAGATTTTGGCGTCCCTATTTCAAAAATTTCATTTTTACTATGTCCATGAATAAATCTTTGGCATCGAAAAGAAAATATGAAGAGGGTATTGCAATTCGTGATTTTAAAACAGTCTGGAAAGAATAATTTTTATTTACGCCTCCTTCCAAGACTGTTTTATACGTAAAATTTGTGTAGCAATGCAGAAAAATTTAGCCTGGACTGACATTTCAAACAACTGCATAGTGATTTCAACAGCAAATATCCTGTTCGAACATACAAGCGAATGGAATTTATCAATAAAAAAAAAAGAAATTTTTAGCTAGCCAACAATCTTTGTTCCAAAAGAGAAGGGACGAAATGGAAACTATGTTTAAAGCTTCTTATGAACTTTCTCCTTGTGGGTACCCACAAAAAAAAATCTCTATTCTGATAACAAAAAAAATAGCCTCTTAATATTTGCCCAAAATGTTAGTTATATAAACGTTAAAAATATAGTTGATAAAATAGCTTTGTTTAAAAATACAGTCATACGTTGTACAGATGATATGGGTCTCTGGTCTACAATGTTGCATATGCTTTTCAGCAACATTATATGAAAACTGTGACATCACAGACGATATACGCAGTTAAGCATATTTGTTTTATACGAATAATAATTTTGTTATTGTGGAAAAATTTATTGATTTGCGCCAACTAGTTTTAACCACAGGTAAGGACATTTTTAAAGAACTTCAAAATGTAATTTAAGTTAACAAAACAGAATGTACAAAATTAGATGGTGTTTGCACAGATGGAGCGTCTTGCGTGGTTAGCAATATAAAAGATTATGTTAATACGTTGTTTGAAAATTATTTGGGAAGAAAATTTTTTAAATACCATTGTACCACTCATCAAGAAACTCTTTGTGCCAATGACTTAAATCCGTCTTCTGTTGTTGACAATGTAGCGCTCTGTGTCAACAAAATAGGAGCTCTAACTCTGAATCGACGACAATTTTGTGAGGCTTTCTCTGAAGAAACGGAAGAGGATGGCAAGTTACTCATTCATTGCAGTGCGCGTTGGATTTCCAAAGGAAGTGAACTCACGAGATTTTGGAATTTTAAGGAATATGACTTAAAATACCTAGACGAAAATATTGAACTTAAAAATAAGTGTTTGCTGTTCAAGAATGGACATTGGTTACGGGATTTAACTTTTCTCAGTGATATTATGGAACATTTAAATAATTTAAATTTAATATTATAGGGAAAAGATTGTATTTTTCCTATCCAAGTTAGTCATATATCTCATTTGCAAGCAAACGTTTGCTGTTCTGTCTCGATTTGAATGAAAAATAATAACACATTTCATATTAATACAGGAACTAGCTGCCAAAGTCAATAATGCTCCGAACGACGATTGATTTAAATATTTAACATCCATTTTGCAGGATTCCCTAAGTGCTAGGTTTGATAATTTTCAAAACCATTAAAAAAATTATCTTTTTACAAATCCTTTATTTCAATTTCTCTTCAAGACGTTAATTGTTACGTGCCTGAAATCGAAAGTGAAATTATTGACCTACAGAACCATACTGTATTGAAAAGCAAATATAAGGAACTTATATCAACTGCATGTGCTCCAAATTATATTGAATTTTAGAAATTTGTACCAACAAGCAATTTTCCAAATTTATACGATTTGGCTGTCAGATATTGTTGTAGATTTGGATTAAGATACGCTTGTGAACAAATGTTTTCTATTATGAACATAATAAAACCAAAATATCCTTTAAGATTAAATGATATGCTCCTAAAACACCTAATTTTGTTAGCATCTTCAAGAACTAATCCAAATATAGATGATTTAGTGGGGGGGGGGGGTACCAAATTCATAAACCACATTAATTAAGTACTAAGTGTTTAGTTTGGTTTGATTGATGCTCTACGATAATTTTGTACACACTTTGTGATAATTCAAGAGGGGTCCTACGGTTCAACGTGGATTCCAAACCACTAACAAACATTCATGCCACCGAAGGCCAGAGCGCTAGCCATTTGGTCATCAGGCCGCTACTAAGTGTTTAATAATCATTTAGAATTAAATGTTTCAGATTAATTTTCGTTTTATGCATAACTTAACTGACCGAAGCTTTAAAAATGTTTATTAACAATATTTTAAAATGTTTTATTTATTATATTATTTTTTTAAATTTCCGCTACTCAGACTTATGGAAAAAATGTGCTATTTGCTTAAAAATCCCATAATTAGCATATAAATAACATTTTTTCACCTTTTTATATATTTTAATATTGTTGGAAAAGTTAGTTTAGGATTAAAAGTTAGCATTAGTTAGAAGTTAATTTTCTTTAAGATAATAGCACTCTTCCTAAAAAGGTTGGTCCTCACTGGTCTGGAGGGTGTTTTACGGGTTTTTCTCTTTTACGACACGCAATTTTGGAGCAGCTACCTTGAAAATAACCTCTTGAAAAAGCCCTGTCCTCCCTTTAACACATGCCAGTGGATTGTTCGTGATATATATGTGAACACCCTTTTTTCCACTCTTTCTAACTGGTAGAGAGCGCACATAGCCCTAATTAGGAGGGAAGATATAGAAAAAAAAAATGCAAAAATAACAACCAAAGTGGCAATACGTGACTTTATTATGCCACTGCAACCGACGATGGTATAAACAGATAGTTAAGCCTCGAGCGAGTTATGCTTCACAATGATCTCTAACAATAGAACTGAGATAAAGCAATATTACACTGCAACTAAAAAATGTCATAAATGATCTCGATTGGGATCACAGATACAACTAATAGTACTGCGACTCATTGTATGGAGAAAGAAATGCTAGATTTAATAAGAGACAAGTGAAAGGTCAAGGTCTCTTTAATGGCTTTCCATTGACCTATGGTTATGAAATAAAGATATTTTGATTGCAAGTTTTTAATAAAAACGTTTCTAAAAGATTGCTTTTAAGATAGAAATGATTGCATGTTAGGAGGTAGCTTAAAAGAGTTTTTAAAAAATGTTTTATTTCACCATTGCAACCACAGATGCAAACGGTTTATTCTTAGATTAACGAACCTTCTAACCGCACTGCGTACCATGTGAAACTTCTGAAACCACAAATATATGAGTCTGTTAGACAAGCAGTTACGAAGTTATATTGAAAATTAACATACATATCAATGTAGTGTTATTATATAAAGATAATTTTTTCATGTTATACATGAAATTAAAACGATACATATCATCAAAGTTCTTTTTTCTTTTGATGCAATGTCCTCTTTTTTATTTAAAATTTAAATACACACACACTTTCTCTCTCTCTCGCTTTCTTTCAACGTTAGCAAACGTGAATGATCAAGTTCATAATAAAAAAATTAAAAAAAAAAAGATTATTATGTTGTTATTTACCAATAACGCACTTTATTATTCGCTACTGCCATCTTCAGCTTGATCCAAGATGTACTATAAAAGGGATGATATGCTGTACCATCATTTTAAAGCCAAAATTTTGAACAAGCAATAACAAGGATTGTGTATGAGTAGCTGATGTCCTGAGGAACTGGCAATCTTGTGCCCCTCCCCCTCTCCTCCGAAGGGAAGGACATTCCGACTAACAGAATCAACGTGGCTATTTCCGGTAAAGAATAATTACAGTCTACAAAATTTTATACCGTATTATTTATTTTTTTATTAAATAACTTTAAGTATAATTAATGTAGTAATCTGAAGGGCATACTATCACTTAAAATGCTTACGCGTTTGCTCAATTTGAAAATAAAAATAAATAAACAGAAATAAATGTCCTTATAAACAATAAAATAACACGATACTTCTTTTGAGAAGAAAAAGTACTCAAAAAGTACTTTTCTTTTCTCTACAACTCTTCCTCATACTTAGGATTATGTTGTCCCCTATTTGTTAGAAAGGGTGGAACATCGATGGTGTTCGTTCATACCACGAACAACGAAACGACGAGTGATGGGGGAAGACAATGCCTTTGGGGAGAATTTTTAGGAGTAATTGCCCCACATTCGCGTATCATGTGGAAGAAATCTGGAAAACTCCCCCCCCCCCCCAGGCAGCCTGACTGTCTATGCGAAACACATTGTCATAATCGCCATCAAGTCTTCTCATTTCTGAAAGTTGTGACTACACAGGATTCCAACATCAGATAGCTGCTCACGTATCCACTGGGCTCTGGCGCTGGCGCTGGCTCTTATGAATACTGAAGGGCATCAAGATAAGCTATAAAATGGCTGTTGTCAGACATGCGATATCACATGTCAACTCTTATTTTCCTTAAAATAATATATAGTATGCCAGATACCCCTTTTAACCATGAATTAAAAAAAAAGTATTACTGAACGAGTTTACACGTGATGTACCGAAAAGACACTGACATGAAATACCACTATATTCGGTATAAACCGTGAAGGGTTCGAAAAAATTGTTTGGATCACGTTTCCTGAGGTATTAGTTTCGGAGAAATTTGAATCCAATTCTTCTCTCATCCATATAGCCACAATCGAAAGAAAGCCTTTTCTCAGCATACTCCTACTCCACGGATCTAAGGGATCTCATGGATCTAAAGCTGAAGTATTAGTTCTAGAATAATCCCAATTCACTTCTTTTCTTCATCCTTACAGCCCAATTGAGAGAAAGCGCTTGTTCGCATACTCTCACTCCATGGATCTAAAAGTAAGAAAAAAATCACATGATAGGAACACGGGATCAGGCATCATTTGATTACAACGAAAACATTTTACAAACATTACAACAAACGTTTCTTGCAGAGTGATGATGAAATGATTTCATGAAAGATGAAGAGACAACAACGATAAGAATTGCCTCCGTATCAACAACGCGCGTGAAACTAAATCATTATTTGACTGCAATTTGGATGAATATTGAAACAATTCTTAGATTTCAACGACCAACTTCCTTAAAGTTGGCAGTTTTTTTAGCAGAATTTTCAATTACCAAATTTCAAGTGTAGTAGAATTTCTACTCGGTGTGGTGTAAATTTTTAGTCACGCATCAAAATATTTACGACTTATAAAAAAGCAAAAAACAACTAGAAGCTCTTTCTTAAGGGAGCTAGTTTTTCCAGTTAGAACTGCAACGATGTAGACAGATAAACGCTTGGCAAATCTTTACATTTGGAAGCAACTTGAAAGAACTGTTTATTTTTGTACTTCGAGCATTCTATACACTTTCAGATCTCAACGTATTTAGAGATGTAAAAGTTTGGAGATAATTGTTCTGA
>BPLQ01005946.1:81750-92292 GCA_021605075.1 Caerostris darwini | reverse complement strand
CCCCCCCCCCCCTTTCTTACATGGAAAAAAGAACATCGCCATTTTCTCCCAATTCCAAGGTTAAATTCTCTTTTGCTCCTGGGCCACTCGAGAATTTACAAAATGTTTTGTTTGCAGTTATCAGTAAGTTCGTAGTGACAACAAAATAACGGATGAGTTGAGTTAAAATTTTACTATCTTAGATCTAAATCCAGAACTATCCAGATTTGAAACATTCGGCCAAACGTTTCTCTGTTCCAGGGAGTTGCAAATTGATCTTGAAAAACAAATTTACAAGTTTCCGTTATCTCCTCCTTACAAGAAAGAACCAAGTCATCTTTCGAATGTTGATAAATCCTTTGTTACACGACCAAAAAGTTTGTTACACGACTAATTCTGCTTCGCCGAAAGTTGACAAAAGAAAACAGCATGCGCTTCTCTTTAAATCAAAACTCTCGTAAAAATTCCGGTTTAGGGTAAGAGGCTTAAAATTTTCGCGAGTTAATATGGATACTGCTTATGTAGGTTTATCTATATTTGGCGTATTGTAAAAATCATATAAAAGAAATCTTTTTTTTTTTTTTAAATCCTTGTCAATTTTCTGAAGGAAGCAGCAGAAAAAATATATTTTGCAGAACTAGACACATATAAAAAAAAAATCAGGGAATATAAAAACTTACAAAAAATTTTTTTCCTATTAAAAATAATATATTGTATATTAGAAATAATAACTTAACTATTACCAATTGCATTGCCCCAAATCAAAAGCAGGGCCAAGTAGCAATTCTCTCCCAGAAAACTGGCAAAAGAAATTATATGTGTTTCGAATTCTGGAGAAATTTGACTTGGTGTATGGTGCTCAAACGCTTTCACGTTCGAATATGAACACAATATTCGAAATGCTTTTTTTCTACCGAACAGCTTAAAAATATTACTGCAACCTTATCAGGTATGGAATAAAAACTCAAAATCCGCCTCATTTTCAATAGATGATGCAAGCAACGTGTCAGATGAAGAAATTTTCGTGAAAAATCCTCGATTCCACTAATGTTCCAAGAGTGGGCTCCCATCTTGGCGAGATTGGCTGAAGCACTTAAAGCATTAGCCATGACGCAGGGCGATGGCCCTTTTTGCAGAATCACTTTCGTTTCGTTTCAAGTATGAATTCCACCTTCGATGCTGATGGTCTCTTGCGTCCATTTGTCATCCGAGTAAGACGTCTTGGGGCTTCTAAGAGCCCGGCTCCCTTTCTTATTGATGGAACCATCTCACTCTTGGAGAAAGAATGAAGAGTTGCGATTCTCTTTTTCAAGATATTCCTTCGTAAAGTTGCTGATGTTTCCCTTGAGCAAGAATCATTATCTTGGATTGATGGATTTTTTTCTTTTTTGAAAATCTTTCACATTTTATACTTTTTTATCATTATTATTGAACATCAGACCTCGTATTTCAGTCATTGCATACCACAAACAGCCCACTGACGCACAGTGGGAGGTTGGATGCTCAAAAGGCTGGCAGAGAATCGAAAAACATTATTTGGATGTCTGGATTTTTTTTTCTCGGAAAGCTATACATTTTATCACCCCTTACTCTTGGTTAAAGCTCTGCGGAGTTGGGAAGTTTGCCTGTTACACACAAACAAAAATTGATTGGTTTGATTTATTGCTCTACGGTATCTTGTGCACACTAGGGCTGAACAGACAGGGACCTACAGTTTTAAAGTGGATTCCGAACCACTAACAAACATCCCTGACACCGCCAGGATTTGAACCTGGAGCCTAAGTTACCAAAGGCCAGAGCGCTAGCCAATTGGCCATAAGGCCGCTAACAAAAATTGAAAATCTACAAATCAATGAGATCACATGTGTGATTTATGGCAGACATTGGCAACTTTGCAATCAATGCCGCTTTTCAAGAGCTAAAGAATTTATTATATATAGTATATGTATATTGTAGATTTGGATCTTTCAGTTCAGCATTTTGAAGTTTTTGAAAAGTTGAAGTTTTTTTCTCTATTAAATTAATAATGATTTACAATGTTCAATTTTTTTTAACTTTAATTTTGTTTCGGAGAATGTGGAGTTTTTTTCCATATTGTCCCGTAATTTTTTGCATTTACTAAATGATTCAAACGTCATAAGGGGTGGTATAGCTTGCTGAAACACTTTTTTTAAAGAGGAATGTGTACTCAGAAGTGACACGTTGGCATGAACACACACACACAAAGTGAGACATGACATGAGACTTGCATTCGAGGAGTAAAACCTTAAAAGTTAAGCTCTAAAAGTCCTCTCAGTAGACAATCTCATCTCTCGTCAGTTGGTTCTTCGTGTCACATGTAAGTAAAGTTATTATTTTAATAACTTTAAATTATTATAATTATTTTTTTCTTGATTTTATCAATTTATATCCTCATCAAGTCATTAGTATTTCATAAATTTACATAATAACTTGCATAAATGATCCAGATTTTCAAGTATCTCCAATTAGGTTAAAAAGTTCGGCAAACAAATATCACCAATTAAAAGGATTTTTTTAAAAAAAGATTTCTGATCAAATTGCTCACATTTTGCAACATAATTATTGCTTAAAAATTTTTTCGCTATTCCGATGATAATCTTATATAGATTTTTAAACATTATTTCTTTAATAAGTTTGATTTCTTCGAATAAACGTAGCTGACTTATATCAGTTATTCGTAAGTTTTACATAAAAATTCCCATTTTACGAGCATAACTAATTCTCTGTTAGTGACCTAAAGTTTTAACAATTACTTTTAGGTAGTTTTTCTTTTCTTTTAATAATATTAGACAAAAATTTCTATTTCTAAAAATAATGATATAAATATTGATTGGTTGTACGATTGTGTAAATTGTAAAGACATTTTATGACGATAAATTACATTCTAAATATATCATTATCAATAAAAAATATGTACAACTGATGTATATCTAATTACTACATTTCTAAAGCTCTTAAAGCCAAATTCTTGAACCTCAGAGACTCATTGTTAAATATGAATTAATAATTAATTGATGCAATTTGTTTTATCTATGATATGAAGAAACTTAATCTCTTGTGATTAAATTAAAAATTTCCTCTTTATGGCAATTATGTCTTTTTATCACTGTGAAAATTTTATTTAGGGAAAGAGGAGGTATTTCTAATAAAGTAGCTGGATTGCCTCGTATAAGGATATTTATTCCTTATTTATGGCAAATATATTTGTTTATCTCCTGCAATGTATTCCTCGTTGGCGATCACACATTTACCCTTCTTGTTTTTCACTTGTGAAAAACGTGTTGTTTATTTTCTGGTGATTGCTTCAGTAATGATGCCGTTAATCTCCTTAGCAGCCTCTAATGATTCAAAATGAGTTTCTTTAAGCACAGAGTTTACTTTTGGGAAGAGGAAAAGTATAGAATAGTAATTAAATGAAAGTTGCCTAGAAATTGTCCTTTTGGGGCTGACAAAATTGTCACATGATCATACATGTGACGTGATTTTTACAATTGCCACTGTCCACTGTCAGTAGTAAAGTGATAGCTTGATATTGTGACATTAATTTGTACAGATTGTCACTTTGTTCATTTGCGTTCCATATGAAAAATGAGTTTATATTTTACTATCGAATACACTGTACTCATTTAGAATTAATTTTAGGCATGCATTTCAATGTTTTATGATTAACATATGCGATGATGGCTTGGCGATTGGTGCCCACAATTTTTACTGTTGGCCATCATACAGTTGTCGCGAAAGGATAAAAAACTTCACTATAATAAAATGATTTTCAAAAGAGATGGTTCATTTTATTATCTGTGAATAAATAAAAAAATAATTTTTCTAAATATTTGATATATTTATTCTATTGATAAATTTATTGCGTATTATTTTCCCCCCAAAATGATGAAAAGTAAACTAATCCTTTACATGAACTTTTTGTAATGCTTTATTATATTTCATACAAACTGGTCAGAGTTATAAAATAGATATAAAATAACATTTCTTGTAACTATTTATCTGCATAATTATCTGTTTAAATGTATTACTTGAGAAGATAGATTTCAGGCATTTCTCGAACTTCTCAGAACACGTTAAGGTTTTCTAATTAAATGCGCACAGGGAAAGAAAGTAAAAGGGCGATGCGTAGCTAGTGGAAGATGTTTAACTCTATGTTCCTTAGAATAGAACTATTTTATTAATAAAAAAAAAAAAGAAAAGTAAAAAAGCCGAAAAAGTAAGACCAATTATTTTTTTTTTCAAAATCTCTTTGTTTATTCTTCCAAATTTATTTCATAGCCTTCAAAGTAATTCCCTCAGCACACAATGCACTTATTCCAACGTTTTTTCCAATCTTCAATGCATGCTAAAAAGTCATCGGCAGGAATAGCCAAAGCGCGCCGCGATTCACGTTGAATCTCTTCAATCGACTCAAAACTGCGTCCCTGGAGTGATCTTATGAGTTTTTACATTCAGTGTTTTCGGTACCAATCTAGATTTCCCAAAATGGAATTGACCGATCCCTTTGAAATTCCAACATCATCAGCAAGGTCTCTAATTGTAAATCGAGGGTTTGCAAGCACCAAATCTTTAATTTTTTGGACATGAACTTCGTCGGTTGAGGTTGTTCGCCTTCAACGCTTTCTCTGCCTTCTTTGAACTGTTTATACCACTTGTAAACATTTCTTTCCGATATAGGAATGCTCACCGAATGCCATCTGCAACATTCTATACATTTCCACAGACAAAACTGAATGCAAATTCTTTGCCCAATTAATTCAAACATTTCAAAAATCGCCGGGATCGGTTTTAGTGTCTCACAAAGACAAGCGTAACTCAAACACTAATGAATATTTTAACGTCAGATTTCACACAGACATCAAGGACAGTGCCAGCAACCCAAAAAAGAAAAAAAAATTGAAATTCTCTAAGCCCGGGAATTTTAAATTGAAAATTGGTCTTACTTTTTGGACACAGTATAGTATGGAAGAAAGTCACAGGCTGCTAAATCAGGGAAATGTGGAGGAATTTCCAATGCTGTAATCCGTTTTTAAGTCAAACAGTTTAATGGCAAACGGGTTGAAATGCAACAACACTTAATCACGACTGACGATTCTGACGACGTTTATTTAGTCTACAGACTCAGACACGTTCAAGGTCATCGTCCGGGTCTGTCATTTGTTTCTGCTTGCGGTCAAAGGTAGCTAGCTACAAAAATCCGTTTATTTTATATACAGACAGTATACCGTGAGATCCATCCATATTGATGGACAAAACAGTTTTGATTCATATATTACAAATTCTCTGTAAACATAAATTCAATAACTGCTAGCGTAATACAATAATAAAGATTTATGTACTTAATAATATTGAATAAATAATGAAGTTAATGATTAAAAGTAGCATTATGAAAACAAATATATATATTTAAACATATATAATTTTTTTAATATATATTTTTATTTATTTCAAATATATATTTGAATAAAATAAAAATATATATTTAAAAAACAATGTTGAAATCTATCTTTCTATTTTCTGATTTCTAATACGAATATAAAAATATATTGTAGATGACTTAAATTTTTTTTTTTTTATTATAATTGTTATTGCTATGCTTTGATGTTTTTTGTATCGTTCTTTTTTTTTGAACTTTAATAAGTAAGCATACACAATTGCTTCAAACTGATAGAATATTGCTCATGTTGCCATCTATTGACAAAATGTTCAAACGATTTCTAAAGAGAGCATTTATAGAATTATAATTATAAGACCCAAAATTCAAATGTATTAAAAATAAAAGAACTATTTATGATCATGTATTATGATGAAAAAATATTTTGTATTAAAAAACAATTAATAAAACACTTTAATAACATCTTAAAGAAGATTGTGCAATGATTGTAATAATATTTTCAAGAGTACTTTTTAACATTAAAATAATTTCCATGTTATAAAAAGTTGTGAAGGCAATAAAAATTTTAAATTAACCTGATGGAAAAAAAGGCTTTTGTTATGTAATAAAATAACTAATTGCTTGCTACAGAAACTGAAGGAAAAACTCTATGAATAATTTGGAGAAAAAAATATATTAATTATTATTATTATTATTATAAAACACTGTAATTTATAAAGCTTTAAAACCATGTTGAATTTCGCAAAGTTTAAATAAAATTTGAACATTTAAATAAAATAGTTTTGTCATATTCTCATTTCTCTCTATATATATATATACATATATGTGTGTGTTTATCCAAATTTACCTACTTGCTCTTACCTACTTCATAAGAAAGTAGGTAGTAAATCTTCATTTCTATATAATTAATGATATTATGGCTTTACTATACAAATAAAAAAGTTTTCAAACAGTCTCGTAAACATCATATTTTTCAGTTTTTAATTATTTTCCTTTCAGAAGTATTTGAATACATATATACAGAAATCAGAAAATAATTCAAATTTGTAAATTTAATTAAAAAAAATTTATTTGGTTTTTGGTTTTGTTGCAATAATTTATCTCATTTTGTTGGAATCCTTTATCCCTATGCAGGATATATAAATAAAGAAAAAAAAAATAACAGCATCATTTAATTTTGAGGAGGAAGTGAATAAAAGTAAATTATGCATGCAAGAAAGTGCATGTAAATCATCCATGCAAGCTACATAAATATAGAGTAATGAACAGTATCATTTTATTTATTAGAATGCTGAATAATATTGGATTTATAAAAAAAAAAAATACTTGCACTCCTCAAATCATATATTACAGGTTGTATAAAAATTGTAAGTAAAGGTATCATTTGAATGTCTAGGGATTGAATAAACTCTATTTAAGAAGTATTGTTTTAACTTTTGAATTTATACGATCTGGTTATAAAAAGACAAGGTAAAATATCATTTTAATTTGTAGGGGGGAGGGAAATTAAATATATATATATAGTTTTCATATAGTAAGTTACATTTTAAAAGCTAAAATTCTGAACAATTTAACTTTTGTTAAATTTTCAAGTAACTAGATTTTTGTAGATTTACATAATTTAGTTTAATATGATGACTAGTTAATTATTTTTATTCAAAATATTTTTAAGTCATAAAGAATTGAAACAATCCTGTAAACTATAAAAGTACGGTAATAATTTTTTAAAAATATTTCATAACAATTTTAATATTGATTTAAATGATATTTTATACATAAAAACATTTGTACCTTATAAAGAGCATTAGGTTTTTATTTTTTCTTGTAAAGTTAACATATAATTTGAATTTCTCATACATAAAAAAATTCTATTGAAGTCCATTAAATTATATAAGAAATTTTAATACAAAAAAAAAAAAAATGTGACATACAAATTTTAAAAACAATTTGATAAAATTAAGTAAAACGATGAATTTTTAAGGAATAAAAATAAACCAATAATTTTTTTTATATATATATATAAGTTCATTCAGACTTGTTTTATTTAACAAAATTTTTATTTCATTTCTTCTAATAAAGTTTTTGTGAAGAATGGTAAAGTGCAAAACTCAATTGTTATAATGTAATTTTCGTTATAATAATTTTTAATATGAAATGATAAATAAAATAAATTGAAAACAATTGTCTCAATGGTAAACAATGGTCTTAACGTTAATATAATAGTAAATTCTAATCATCAAATTGAATTAAAGAAAGGGAAATGCAGCCGAAATTTTTCAACTGTTTAAAATATAAATTTTCATTACAGAAAAGGCATGTAATAAGTTCAAAGTCTTTTAGGACCAAAACCTGAATCTCAAGCATAATCTAATTTAAATTTACCTATAAAAATATTAATTCATGCATTTCCAAAAAATATTTTACAAGGTACTTGTTAAGTTGTCTTTAAAATAATATAAGAAAATTTTTTTTAAAGTCAATTCCTACTTTTTTTTCACTATATTGCAGAAAGTCTTTTATAAATAACTTTCATTCATTTTTTTAAGTTTATCTGGTGCCCTCTATTGGTAGAAATATGCAACTTAAATCTAATAAAAACTAAAATTAATTAATAAAATTTAATTACTGAATTAATATTCGAAAAAACTGTATTAACATCAAGTGTCCTCCACCCACAAGTTCAAAAGAAATGTGTTTGAACCTGAGTGGATGAATAATAAATTATAGTTTAAAAAAACTAAAAAACACGCTTTTAGAGTTAATCAAACTAAAAAGTAAAAAATAATTGTTGCATAAGAATAAAATTACTGACGAGAAAATAAATGTCACTGTTCTAAAAGCGTGGGATGCTCGATATCAATCGTTATAATTTTTCACTAGTTTCATTCCGAAATGCAGAGTTAGTTTAAAAATGTCATATAAAGCACCCCACACTTTATCTATAAAAATATTAATTCATGCATTTAAGCGTTAAATGCATTAATTCATGCATTTAACGCTTTAGTGACATTAATTTTATTCTTATGATAACAATTATTTTTTACTGTTTAGTTTGATTAACTCTAAAAGCGTGTTTTTAAACTATAATATTTAAATGAGGTCCCGATACGGAGGACCGGAACTATAGTTCTTACAATAATTATAAATGTGAGTAAAACACCGGCTAAATGCGAATATGTCGAGCTAGCCAGGATTCGAACACGGAATCTCCTAATCCGTAGTCAGGCGCGTTATCCGTTGTACTACTGTCCCAAGTAGGTTTGAATTCTTAGGTACTTTCATTCTGCATGGGTTAAATTGCTCTTCATAAGTTTAAAAAAATCACTCATCCTGGCGATCCTAATCATGATGAGATAATAAACTTGTCAAAATATTTTAGTGTCATCGGTCCTTGATAAGTCTACAACGTTTAAATTAAATCTGATCGCTTAAAGTAGGGCAAAATCGAGTCCAAAGAGTCAGTTACAAACAAACCAACATACAGGTGAAAGTAATAAAAGCGTATTAAAAAGTATTTTATGAATGATTGAAAATTTGAACAAGATATATATATTGAGAGTGTGAGCTAATAGAAGGCATTGAAAAAAAAACACCAATTCTTAAGGAGAAGAGGAAATTAAAATTAGTGCTGCCATCTATAAGAAATCTATAGCTTTTAGAAATCTATACGTTTTTAAAAACACAAACCAACTGTCCTTTTTAGATTAGGTATATATTTAAATAAATATCAAATATCAATAAAATTTTAATAATAAAAAGGAGAATTTTTTTAAAAACGCTTTATTGCTACTTATAAAAAATTGTAAACTATTTTTATTCATGTAAATATATATATATATTCTAGTAATGTTTATTTATTTTTTTAAAAAAGCTATTAAATTTTTTACACATTATCAATCAAGTGCTTAATTCGAATCAAACGATCACTTTGATTTAAATTTAAGACTTTCATTCCACAGGTGAGGGGGGGGGGGATTGTTTAACGAAAAATTAAATTTTTTTAAAGCAAACAAGGGGAAAAACTTAAACTTTTTTTGTATTTTTTAAAGAAATAAAGGGAATTTTTGTTTTTTATTATCTACTTGTGACAAAGAAGAAGTCTGCAGGTTGGTTCAGATTAGAATCTATTAGCGGCATTCGTTGAAATCACTGCTTTCGTAAACGTAGAGACTCTAAGCTTCTTTGAAAACGTATTTAAGCATCTCGAACTGATAAGCGTTGCCTGTTACCATGTTTTTTTAGAAAAGGATACGTAAGTGGTTGGAAGTTACCCTAAAAAAATCTTCCGGAAGTACTATCAACAAAAACAAAAATTATTTAAAAAACATTCTTGGTTGTTAAAAATAGATGGCGCCACCAATTATTTAACATTCTTAGAGATGGGGGACAAAATTAGATACTTTGTATATACTTCTTAAATAACTTTAATATTATTTTCGAAATTATATTAACTGGCTGATATTATCTACAATTTCATTTTCTTTAAAATATTATTAGTTATTTCTAAATTCTAATTATCCAAGTTATCTATCCGTTAGAAATTAACTGTCAGTATTGATGGAGATTAATAATGTATATATACACTGAAGTGACAAAAGTCATGGGATACCTCTTAATATCGTGTCGGCCCTCCTTTCGCCCGGCGAAGTGCAGCAACTCGACGTGGCATGGACTCAACTAGTCGTTGGAAGTTTTCTGCAGGAATATTGAGCCATGCTGTCTCGATAGACGTCCATAATTGTGAAAGCGTTGATGGTGCAGGATTTTGGGCACGAACAGAAATACGCCAATAAATGCTCGATGGGATTCATGTCGGGCGATCTAGGTGGCCAGATCATTCGTTGGAATTGTCCAGAATGTTCTTCAAACCAATCGCGAACAGTTGTGGCCCGGTGACATGGCGCATTGTCATACATAAAAATCCCATCGTTGTTTGGGTACATGAAGTCCATGAATGGCTGCAAGTGATCTCCAAGTAGCTGAACATAAGCATTTCCAGTCAATGTTCGGTCCAGTTGCACCAGAGGACCAAGTACATGCCATGAAAAAACAGCCCACACCATTACAGAGCCACCACCAGCTTGAACAGTGCCTTGCTGACAGTTTGGGTCCATGGCTTCGTGGGGTCTGCGCCACACTCGAAC
>BPLQ01005946.1:70900-81350 GCA_021605075.1 Caerostris darwini | reverse complement strand
CTTGTCTGTTAGAATTTACGACTCTTTGCAGACGTCGCCGGTCTCGGTCGTTAAGTGCAGGCGGTCGACCACTGCGCTGTCCATGGTGGGATGTTATGCCTGAAATTTCATACTCTCGGCACACTCTTGACACAGTGGATCTGGGAATGTTGAATTCCCTAACGATTTCCGAAATGGCATGACCCATGCGTCTAGCTCCAACTAACATTCCGCGTTCAAAGTCTGTTAATTCCCGTCGTGCGGTCATCATCACGTCAAAACCTCTTCACATGAATAACTTGAACAGAAATGAAAGCTCTGCGAAAGCACTGCGCATTTATACCGGTTCTACGCGATGCTACTGCCATCTGAAAATTTGCATATTGCTTTCCCATGACTTTTGTCACTTCAGTGTATATATATATTTATATATTAATTTCAGCAATATATATTTAAACTTTATAATTTAAAAAATATATATTTATTTTCCGGGTTTTTTTTGGAAGTCAAGTCAAACAAGTTCTTCTGTATGTGAATTAATTTGAAGAATTTTGATAAAAATAATAGCAAAGAAAACAAATGTTAGCAATAATATTCTAATTATTAATGCCTGTATTCTACCTATACACTCCTTATTTTATTTATTTATATTTATTTCGTTTTTTATTTATTTAATTTTTACAGAATTTCTACCATATAACAGAATTTTAATAATCAAAAGTAAATTACATGCATTATTGATTAAAAAGAAAACTAAAATATTTGAAATAATTGCAACACTTCTCCATTTAGCTATTAATACACAAAATGATTTATGAAATTTGAAAATGTTTCTATTAATAACAAGTTTCTTAAACATATTCGTATACAAATTCTTGTAATAAAATTAATATCAAAATTTTCTTCAAGAAATAATAATTTATATGATATAAAATTTATAACTTACAAATATTAATGACTTTCAGAGAGTTTGTCTTACGTTTAGAAAAAAATTTTAATTATAAATTTTATTATAAAAGTTTGTAAATAAATAAGTTAAAGTAACTTTTCGAAATAATAGTAATATAACATTCAATTTCATAGAATTGTCGATGAATGAATTTAATTCTTAGTCAAGTCTCTGCATTTTTTAGAATAACCAATAAATAATCTTCAAATGTCTCGAAGTTTCCATGTAATAATAATGATTTATAATGATTTCATTTTTATTCGCATGCTAGAATGGCAATGCTAGAATAGCTGTAATAATCATCCATTGATCAAAAGTCGTTTTAACAAATTTAAAATTAGTTTTAGGCGTGTATTTTAAGGTTTTGTAACTTATCATATACGATGATAGTTTGGCCACTGTATATGCTAATTGCGAAAACCGAAAAAAAAAAAAATTCTATCACATAACGATTTTCAAAACAAATATTTGCTTTTTAAAAAGATTTATGTATATTATGATAATTAATTATTACTTAAAAAAAATTAAAATTGTAAAGAAAAATCAATACATAATATATGCAAGATAACTTTTCATTTGTAAATAATCAGGGTGGTCATTTTAAAACAATAACAAAAACTACCTATTTAAATTCTCAAAATTTAAGATTCGAAACAAACATCACTCCAACCAATGCAAAACTTTTTTTTCGAATGGCTTCGTGGTCTGATGGCCAACCGGCCTGCACTCTGGCTCGAAGGCTTCAGGCTCAAATCCTGGCTGTGGCATGGATGTTTGTTAGTGGTTCGGAATCCACGTTACACTGTAGGTCTAGGTCAATTTGCCTACAGTGTGCACAAAATGGCCGTAGATCGAAAAACCAAACCAATCACCTGTACTGCTCTCATTGCTTTGAAAGACGAGAATATATTTGGATCAATTCGAATTACACAATTCACGATTTCTCTTTTAACTATATTTTGGTACCACAGGCTTCAGGTTCAAATTCTGGCTGTGGCATGGATGTTGTGATGTTTGTGTGCACGTTAAATTGTAGGTCCCGGTCTGTTTAACCCAAAGTGTGAACAACATGACCTTAGAGAGACAAACCAAAAACCCAAATGGCTTTATTTACATAAGAATATTTATGGTATCCCTGCCAAAAGGAGAACACCCGTGCTACAATTTACTAGTCAAAGGCGCCAGATATTGCAACATCTTTGTGGAGAATGTTCCCGATTTTAGTAAAGCATTTTTTTTTTATATTTATTTGAATTAAAGGATACTCATTTGTAAATATTCATTGGTAGCTCTTTTATTCTTATATATTATAATAGCTCTAACGTAACAGACTGCCGGGTAGGAGTTTTCCGGGTTTCCTGTCTTACGACAAATAATTGGAGGTTAGTTACCCTTAAAAGTCACTCGTTACCCTTCTATGTGCTGTTCGTGGCATGCATAAGTGGAAAAAGGAGCTGACAGCTGACTTTTTAAAAAAGGTATTTTATAGCACTTATGTTCATTTCTATGTATTTTGTGAATTGTTTTCTAATAGTTTTTCTGCAGGAAATGTGCCTTATTTCCTGTAAGTTACCTGTACAATTTGTGTGGCTTTGTTTCAAAGAAAATCAGAGGAAAAAACTGACATTTATTGCTGAAAGTTTGAGAATTATGTTAGGCATATTGGAAAAGCTGTTGCTGAAATTTTTTGAACTAATAAATATGCAAATTTAAATTAAATAAAATATGCACATTTTTCATTGCTAACACTTTTATCGTTTAAATGTTTATTACTCCTTCTGTCTCATAATAATAGAAGCAAGTGAATATTAAAACAGGAAATATTGGCGATAGCAACTCCAAATTATGTTGTAGTGTAAAATTGCAAGCTTTTAATCAGAATCAATATTTCATGACATCTGTCGTTTATTTTTTTGACACATCTTTCAATTTTTATATTACTTTGAATTGCAACTATTTTTCTAATTTCATCAGTTGATCGAAATCAATTGTTTTATTCCAGTTCAATATCAACCCATTGTTGAAGTTTCTTTTTTTTTTTTTGTTCCAATGCAGCTGGCAAACACGTAGACAGCTGTCTTGGATGCCGTAAGGCAAGCGCTGCACAAACGTTACTCACTTTGCATTACCCAGGGGGCGCATGTAACTTGAAGATACGGACGCGGAGTAACTCTCTACGATCCTAGTAGGACCGGGACCTACGGTTTAAAGTGGATTCCGAACCACTACAAACACCCATGGCACCGCCGGGATTCGAACCCGAAACCTGTGGTACCGAGCGCCAGAGCGCTAGCCACTTGGCCATTCAGCCCCCCTCCCCCATTTTTAAAAAAAATTAAAAAAAAAAAAAAAAAGTTTTCAAGCAAATATCAAGTTGTCATTATCCGGTCCTTGATGCATTAAAAGAAGAACGAAAAGTTGCAGAATAAAGCAAGTACGTCAGCTGCAAAACAATAAAATGGAAAGAAATATCTATGAAATGAGTTTCAAGCACATCAAACAATTTCTTGCACACACGCAAGAAAAAAAAAAAAAAAAAGGACGAAGAAACATTACGTAGAATTTTGTCGGTTAAAAACTCTTCCTGGCGGAAAGTTGATGAACTTTAAAAATATAATCACATTGATGAACACTATCTGTGTGTTGTGTCTAATCCTAAGTGTCCTGCAGTGCGGGACAAACATCCCATGAGTAGTTTACTCAAGGATGGAGGGAAAGAGGACAGCTTCTGTTGGGATGGAACACCCGTAGATAGAAGTCTGACTTGGCTCCGTGTCGCTGAAGAAGGAGGGCAGTGCCTTCCGGAGGGAACTCCCTCGCATCTGTGAGAAAACCCGTTAAACTCCCACCAGGTAGTCTGACAAACGAGGCAAGTTGCTGAACATCTCAAACGCCCTCAGATCTCCTCGTCTTTTGAAACATTGTCTATAACAAAGCCGCCAGCAGATTGAACCTATCTGAACACTCAAAATAAAAATTAGGAGTAATATTTTCGATTTATTGTTTAATTTAATCTAATTTTTTTTATAATAAATTCTGCATTCTGTATTTATTTTAATTTTCCACTGTTATAACGGAACTAATTAAATGCATCAACTGCTATTATTAATATGGGATAGAGGGAGCACAGTTTTTTTTTTCTAAAAATAAATCAAATAAAAATATAAAATAAAGTTGTTTTTTATAATTTCACTTTAAGTAAACACCTTATTGAACTTGAACCAGCTATTTCTGGAAACTCTCTAGGGTGGTTAAGTATTCTGTAAGTGATTGAAAGCTTCTTCTATGTAATCTGATGTTATTAAAGTTCCAGTAACTTACTGATACAGTACAAGAATTCACGTTGATAATGAACGTGAACCACTGGTCTTTTAACATATTTTTCTAGGAAATATTCTGATCTCTTTTGTCACTTAACCGGACAAATAATATTGCAAAATTCCCCCTTCGTTACATAAACTAATGATAAAGGATAATCATTTAGCTGAAGTAAATAACAGAACTCACTTTTTTTTTTTTTTTTTTTTTTTGTGAAAAATATAATTTGACTTTTCTAATGTTTCGATCAATTTCAATTCACTTCACATTTAGATTTGTTTCGCCTCAATTTTAATTCGTTTCATATTTAGATTCGTTTCGTATCAGTTCGAATTGAAATGCAATGCTAAGTCATTGGATTGATTCAGAAAAATAAATAAAATTTAAAAAAATAGTAATAGTAAGAAATCGATTGATTTTTTTGTTTCATTGATTATTGTCATTTTTGTAGAACAAAAGTAAAAAAAAAGAAGTAAATTACTAAACAAGAAAGTTTATTACGAAGCAAAATAAGAAAATTATTGGAGACCACTTGCTATCTTGTTTGTAGGATTAATATGGATTGTACAATAAAAATAAAGAGCTGAGATATACATATGTTGCGCAAGAAACAGGTTTATTCGGTGCGAGTATCTGAAATCAACATTTTTAAAGAAAATATTCTTATAAAATATTAATCGTAATTCATCTAATAAGGTTTGTGATGCTTTACAGTTATTATTCGTATTAATTAAGCAATTAAAAGAAAGTAACATATTTACTAAGACATGAAATATTATTAATCTTTAGTAAAACGAATTAAATTTTTTAGAGAAACACTATTTTCATATG
Organism: Caerostris darwini; assembly: GCA_021605075.1. NCBI lineage: Eukaryota > Metazoa > Arthropoda > Arachnida > Araneae > Araneidae > Caerostris > Caerostris darwini. The sequence goes on along the minus strand of BPLQ01005946.1, from coordinate 76,273 downwards.
GATTACTATTCAAGCATATATATTTTTTATTGTTGAATATCGGTGGGCTTCATCTTCCAATTATGAATGCCACGAACAGACCACCGACGGCTGATAAAAGGAGATTGCTGTTATCAGGGTGGACTTTTAGGGGTAACTGCTCTACATTTGTTTGTTATGGGAGAAAGCCCGGAAAATTTTTACCATGCATGCTTGATTATCGATACAAGACGCTTTGTATACGTTTTCCAAATCGCCAACATGTTTCCTCCTCTGTGAAAGCAATGACTGCAATGCAGCGGATTTTAATTTGAGTCCTCCTGCTCTATAATTGCACAAGTTACCACTGTAATACGACTTAGTTTAATGCAGCGTAATAAGACATTTAATTAACTTTTTTATATTCAAATTCAATTAGTTCAGTTTTAATGCATCAATTAATCAGATGGACTAGCTGTTATTAACAATTTCAAGTTTCACTACATCAGTGATTGCGATTTTTCTCATCCCATATTATTAACATTTTCTGGCACAGTAAATGGAATTTTATAACATGTGCTTAATGTCAAAACGCAATAAACTTACAACTGTAATCGTGCTTCCTCCTGACAAGAGCGTCCTCTATGGTATTCAAGAAAAATGCTCAGTCGGCCTCGAGACTCTCCCCTGATAGGAAGTAAAGAGCAATGTGTGATCTCGCTGAGAAATATTTAGTTTATAATCTCTCATCCCGAGAGGGAATATACAATTTAGAACATCCTGGCGCATTAGATTTGGCCTACAGATTCTCATATTTAGCGCACCCTATGCGTAACAGAGTCTCGGGTTTTTGGCTTAGAAGTGGAGTCCTTCAAGTAATCAATAATTATCTGTCTTTAAATGTATTAAATATTGTATGTTTCTAATTGTATGTGTGTGGCATTTGTGCTTGTACAAATGAAGCTGTGAGTTCTCCAACTTATGCTTCAATTACCTCAACACCAATCACACCCAGCTAATATGATCATCTAATCAGCACACTACATAACTACAAGATAAATGCAATTATTATTATTATTTTTTATACATTTGAAAAAAAAAGATCCCAAAGTCTATGCAAAATGACTTGGACACAAATGACACCGCTAGAGAAGAATTTGAAAAATAGTTAGAACAACAAATTTTTTCTGCACAAAATCTTGATAAATATAATCTAAATATTTATATCTTTATATGTTTTTATACAATTAAGATAAATAGTAGATATATCTATATATATCAGTACCATGACAAAAGTTAATCTTTCTCAAAAACAAATCATATATCATTTGAATATAGCAAAAAGCGCTATAGGAAATCACGTGGATGATTAATTTTTCGGGAAAAATGGTGACAGATTTGAAAAATAGCGATACATTTTGAAAGTACTTTTGTATTTTCTCAATTGATCTGAATCATTTTATCTCTTATCAAAAGTACTAATACTCTATAAATGGAAAATTGTTTAATAAGTCGTAATTGTCAAGTAAGTAGTAATATATTTATTTATTTATTTTTGTGTTGAAATTTTATTTTTCAATTTTTAATTTCATATTTTCATCTGTTGTAAAAGGTAAAAGACATTTTCAATATTAAAAGCATTTTTATTGAAATTAATGTGAAAGTTAAAAATATATATGACATTTGCTATATAAAATTTTAAAAAATGCGATGATCACTTGCAAAATTAAAAATAAGATTTCAAAATTTCTATAGTAATTTTTTTTTTATTTATAATAAATTATAAAATATTAAAAAATTATATAAACTATTACTATTAAAATATTTTAAAAATTCCAAATATATTTTAAAATATTATAAAAAGTTTAAAAATAAATCTTTTTTATGTAATTAAAAAATATATTTTAAATAATAATATAATATTTTTAATATTAAATATTTTTTAATGTATTATATTATTTTTATAAATTATATATTAATGTAATATTTTTTTTAATTTTTTTTTTGTTCTACTGCAGCTGGCAAACATTTAGACATTTGTATTTGATGCCTTAAGGCAAGCGCTGCACAGACGTTACTCACTTTGCATTACCCAGGAGACGCGTGTAACTTGAAGATAAGCAACGGACGCGGAGTAACAATGCCCCCGCAACGCTCTACGATCTTGTTAGACCGGGACCTACGGTTTAAAGTGGATTCCGAACCACTACAACGTCCATGGCACCGCCGGGATTCGAACCCGAAACCTGTGGAACCGCGCCACAGATTAATGTATTATAATAAATTATATATTATTTTTATAAATATTTTTTTAAATATTTTTATAGTATATATTTAAATCAAAATATTGAATCATGAAAAATCTCTTTAAAATTCGAAGTCCTAGACATCTAAATCCCAATAGCAAAATGTATCGTTAATCTATCGATATATTATTTGTTTATTTATTTATTTATCTTTTTCCGGAAATCGAACAAAGAGTTATTTTATGACATGCGCACTAAATTTCCTTCGACCCAACAATTTCAAACGCTTTGTGGCTGATACTAAACGTTTATATGCATATATCAATCGAATATAGTTCCTAAACAAAATTAAAAAAAAGGCAATTACTTGGAAATAAACAGCAGATTTATTTCCGGAAATATTACTAACTTCCCGAAATGCACTTCGCAAACCAGCTGAATTTCGCTTTTTCGCCGAAAAACGAGTTCCACCTACTTGCCTCACAATGGCCGTTCCGTTTTACGACTGTCTTCAAATTCTAGCGGAATAAATTATTCGGATAATGCCCCATCAGGTCAACACTCGTTGTGACGCACAAGAACAACAAACGTAACCTTCCCACATGCTTTCAGATACACGCGCACACGTTAGCGATAACTTGTAGGGATTTTTTGGGAATGTGGGAAATCCCTACGAGCGACCTTACAAGTACATAAGATGAGATAAGGTTTACTTGGAATCCCACTAAGTGCTTATGGGGGAAAAGCAAAATCCTTGGAGATTCTTCGTCTGTTTCTTTCCTTTCAAATCAATAAGAGAAAATAAAAAATATATATATTTTATAAAAAAAAAGAAAGGCAGGGAATGTTGTTAGGCATCCTCTTGGGTAGACCGTGAAATCCCTTAAAATATGTTCTGGAATTGATAAACCCTTTGAATTCGAGAGGGTGCTTATAGTTTAGATTAAAAGCATGCCAGTGTAAAAAAAAAAGAAACTTATTGATGAAACTTAATGTAATGCATTGAAAAATGTCAAATAAGATCATAAATAAAAGGTAAAAAAAAAAAAAAAAAAAAAGAGGGAGGGGGAAGGTATTTTCAAAAATGAAAAGGTTTTATTCTAAATAAGTTAAAAATTTTTCACCCTAATGCAGCTGGCAATGAGACAGTTAATCTTTATGCCATAAGCAACGGCTGTTATTCTTTTAGTCCAAATACGCTGTTATTCACATAGCACTACTCAGGGGGCGCGTGTAGCTTGAAGGAATGCTACGGACGCGAGTAACACTACCCTCGCAACGCTAGACCGGGACCTATGTTTTACTAAAGTGGATTTCGAACCACTACAAACATCCAGGGCACCGCCAGGACTCGAGCCCGAAGCCTGTGGTACCGAGGGCCGGAGCTCTAGCCACTCGACCTTCAGGCCCCAATAAGTTTAAAGTAACAAAGATTTAACATCGGCGGTGGTTTGGCGATTGTTTTGTATGGATTATTTGGTAGCTGCTTTGCTTCTTCAATGAAAATCTTCAGAAATTATTTGCGATAAAAAACTTATGATTTACTGATCTAATTATACATTATCTTAAAAGCAAATATCAACTGTATTATTAAAATGAATTATTAAATAAATATCGAAAATAATCAAGCAATTTTTTCATAGAGCGGTCATCAAATCATCTTATTGCTTTGCATTTTTTTCTGCAGCTGTTGTGCCTTTATTCAATATTATGTTATTTCCTGTCAGATAAATCTCAAATACCAAAAAACAGTATTAAAATTTTTTGTTAAATACCATTAACGTGCGCATATTCTCCGCACTAACAGGAGAAGGACTAAGGTTTGAATCCACTTGCGGCGACTGTTATTGTCATTGCTTTTGAAATAATTGTTTTTTTACATGGTGGACTGCTATGGTATGCATGTTGCTGAAATATGGCTGTTTCATGATATCCCTATTGATGAAACATGATGGGCTTATAATCGTATATATATTAGTGAAATATAGTGGACTGTTCATGGTATGCGTGTTGGTGAAACAAGGTGGGCTTATAATAGTAAACATTTTAGCGAAATATGGTGGTATACATGTTGGTGGAACATGGTGGTGTGTTCACGGTATGCATATTGGTGAAATATAGTAGGCTATTCGTGATATGCATGTTGGAGGAATACGGTGAGCCTATAATGGTATATATATACTGGCTAAACATAGATCAGGACTTTTTTCCTCCATAAATTCGCCGAAAATAAAGGAATCGCATTTTTTTTTTTTTTTTCGATGGGGGATGTGGAAAATGCAAATAATTATATCGAAATTTCTTCCTTTTTTAAATTAAATGAAACAAAAAAGTCTATGGTCGTCATATTGGTGAAACGTAAGGCAGACCAATGTATAACAAAAGCTGTTAATTGCATTCCATTATGAATCAATGGACGAGGATTCAATTTTAACCATAATGTTGGATTTGATGGAGGAAACAGAAAATTAATTATTTGTTAAGGTCGACTGACAATTATCCGAGACTTGTGAGTTGCTTCGAAAAAAAATTGAATATCTGGGTTTTCTTTTGTTTAGCTTTTCTTTTAATGCAGTGTCATCTAAAATTTTAGTTATCAACAATTAAAATCCTTTCTAAAGGGCCCCTATGACGCCGCTCTTTTTGGATGCCTCCAATTTGGCAGCTTACCGATTCTCCGCACGATCAGTTGTAAGAATATGTGCGGGGTGTTCCTAAAATCTCTGTATGTTTTCAAAAAAATTGTTACAAAGGCAAATGAAGACAAATAAGTTACAAAATAAGAAGTATAAATTTAAGATTTGCTTCGTTTATCTTTAATTTAATTTAATGAATCTCTATATTGGCACTATTAATTGCAAGGTGCCCTGTTCGATGCAAAATACTATCAAAGGGGGCAATGTTATCAATGGTCCTCTGATTTAGATTAGTTATGTCTCGTACCTTTACTCGATACACGGTATATTCGATAACAGACCTCGACTGCTTGCAATGGGGCTATGTTAAATATATTGTTTATCGAACAAAACGTATGATCCAACTTTAGTTGAATAAAACATTCATAAATTATCAAAGTATTTTATTCTGATTTTTTTTATTTTATTGCGCCCTTTAACATCATGTCTTTGTGAATAACCTGCTTGTCTGGAATGCAAGATTTTTATCTACA
>BPLQ01005946.1:36881-65900 GCA_021605075.1 Caerostris darwini | reverse complement strand
ATATATATATATATATATATATATATATATATATATATATATATATAATATATAGATAATTTGAAGAGCGATATATATATATATAATATATATAATTTGAAGAGCGATATAATTTATATTGTTCGAGTGCTATATATATAATATATATAATTTGAAGAGCGATATATATATATATAATATATATAATTTGAAGAGCGATATAATTTATATTTTTCGAGTGCTTACAGTAGAATATCTACAGATTGGTGAACAGTGTTTGACATTTAAATGCATTCTCGACATTATTTTTAAAAAGTTAATATACAGAAAGAGGAATAAGTATAAAAGAGACATTTTAGAATTTTTCTAAAGCTAAAATGTGTCGGTTGGCTTATCCACTAATGTCTCAAAATAAGTAAGTATTTTCCGTTAGCTAGGCGCAAGCGATAAATCGTCAAATATCTCTCTATCTACTACGTTTTCATTTCTTTAGTTCATATTTCTTAAATTGTTGTAATACGACGGCCATTTTAATTTTGGAGAAGAACCAAAAGCACGATGGTGTTAAATACTGTGAGTAAGGAGGCTGGTGGAGGAATGAAATGTTCTTTTCTGAGAGCCATGTCTGCATGTGTGGAAGGCAGCATTGTCGTGAAGCAGTGACCATCCTCCTTGCCATTTGGCGGGACGTTTTCTTCAGATTGCTTCCATCAGTCGTCTGAAAACTTTTACATATAAAAGGTTCGTAAACAGATTGTCCAGCTAGTATATATCCATGGTGCCCCACACCTTCACTGTTGAAAACCGCAATCAAATCCCTTTTGTTTTGGATTTGGCAGGATGCGATTTCTTTGGTCGAGGAGAGGACGTTGTGCGCCATTTCTGATGACTGCTTCTTTGTCTCCAGGTCGTAAGAGCATATCCACAAGTCTCGTCACCAGTACCGATTGAGTCAAGAAACGTCGGATCCTCGTGTTTTTCTTTCAAAACATTTGTTATGAATTCCGATGGTAAAAAAAATACAATTTCTAGTAATTAATTATAGTGTGGTAATAAAGAGTTACAACGAAATTCGGAGTACTTTTTGAGTGTCCCTTATATATATCTATATGCGTTTGATAAAACCCAATTTGATTTTCCTGAATTCCCAATATGCAATTAATAGATTTAATTATTGCAGAAACCTGATCCCTCTTAACCTATCATATAAGGACTCTCTTGCCTCCCTACAATTAATGGCTGTCTTAACATTTATGCATATAAACTCTTATTTCTCATCTCAACATTTATACTGTCTTAATTTTAAAAATATAAACTGTCCCCGTTTCTTCAATTCCTGGGGGGGGGGGGGGGGCACCCAAAAAAGAAAGACCAATTTCTATTTTTTTTCCAAAAACTCTTTATTTATTCTTACAAATTTATTTCATAAAGTTCAAAGTAATCTCCTCCGGTCACAATGCACTTATGCCAACTTTTTTTCCAATCCTCAATTTTATTATGTGCAACTTTGCGCAATAAAGTTTTTATAATCCACACATGACCTTCTGCTTTAAATTTTGTTTTAATACCACGTCATAAATTTCTACAAAAAAGGAAATGACTTCTTTTATGATCAACAGAATTAAAAAAAAATCGGTTTCAGACTTCCTCGTTTTACAAATGCATTCTGATTCAAAATTTTGTGTGACCGAAATTAAAACTCGCTGATTCACATTGTGGTAGTAAACAAAGATTTATGCTTACGTTCTGGCCCCTTCCATTTTGAGCTATGCATCCTCCCGAAATGATACGTACTGATGGCAAATTGGCTGGAGCTCTGACCGTTGGTATCACAGGATTTAGGTTCGAAACCTGTCGGTAGCATGAATGTTTCTTAGTGGTTCGGAATCCCCGCTAAACTGTAGATCCCGCTCTAATTAATCCAAAGTGTGTACAAAATGACCATAGAGCAACAAATCAATCTATATCCCGAAATGATTGCAATACATGAGTCTAATCTTGAGTGAATTGCAATACATTTATATACAAGGTGTTAATTGAATTGGCTAATTAAAGAAGATTAGCTTCAATCAGTACAAACAACACAGCGAGTTAAAATCAATAACAAAAAGGGGAAAAAAGGCTCTCAGATAATAGAATATTAGCACAAATATATTTTAAATTAAAATACCCAAACAAATATTGGGGCCTGGATTCGAGTCCCGGTGGAACCATGGATGTTTGTAGTGGTTCGAAATCCATTTTAAACTCTAGGTCCTGGTCTGATAGGTATAATCGTAGGTCCTGACCGTTGGGCGTAGGGCTGACAACCCTACCCCGTAAAAAGAATCCTCTATTGTCTAGAAGTCTACCAGCTGACAGACGGCCTTGGCCCTTCATGGGGCTGTTGCACCACTGATGATGAAACAAATACTAATAGACATTTCATTAAATGTCGGATAGGCGAACTTTCACACAATGAAAAAGTGAAGCTCATTTATATATATATATATTTGTGTGTGTGTAAGTATATTCTATATAGATCAAGCATTGCTCATCAATTTGATTTGAAATTTTTAATGAATTAATAATGTACAACGAAATTTCTCTCAAAATGGATTAAGTTTGGTTTGTCGCTGTACGATCATTTTCTGCGAACCTGCGTTATTTAGACTGGGACTTACAGTTTAACAAGGATTCCGAACCACTAACAAACATGTCCGCCACTGACAGCATTCAAGCAAGAAGCCTGTTGTATCAAAGGGCAGAGAAATAGACACTTGGTTATAAAGAAGTTTTTAAAACAGCTTTAGAAAATAAAAATTTTTTGTGGAGTTAAAAGTTTATCTATAAATGCGATATGGATACTTGTAAGAAGAATTTTTTACTGAAGTTATTTTAGTTTAAAAAGTGGTGACAATAATACTCAATTACAAAATGAAATTTCTTTATCATAACTATGGGATACAATTATCAAATTTAAACGTTTTTACATACATAAACTAAACAAGCTTTTTAAGTATTATAACATTACAACTTAACGTTATTGTTTTCAATTTTATATTAAAATAAATTCCGTTACAAGTTAAAGTGATGCTATTTTTTTTTTTTTAAAGTCGCGAATTTGTAATTTATTTATTCTAATTATTCATTAATTTCAAATGTTTGGAAAAAAATTGTTACATTTCTAATTAATTATATTATATATATTATATAATTAATGTAATATAACTAATATACATTGGATTGCAATTGGATGCCTGGTTATAAATGTTCATTTTCCATAAACATTTGTACATTATTTGTTATGCATTTGTGGAAGCCAAAAAAAATTTTTTAAACAAATAAATTAAAATTTTAAATGATAATTATGTGAACTTGTGCTGTTTAAAATTATAAAGCGTAATTAAATTTTCTCACAATTATAACACTAAAATCATCTCACGACAAAATTAAACATTCAACTGAAGAAAAATTACATTAAATTATTCGCATTATTCAAAAAATTTATCTGATGAAAATGAGAAAAATAGAGAGATCTCATTTTGTTAGAGATGAACATAAAAATAGAAAAAGTCAGATTACGCATTTTACAAATATTCAGTGTTGAAATCCATTACTATTTCAATTCGAAAAATTAAAAACAAAAATGCATTACGCTGAAATAAATGTGGTAATTATCCACTGAAATAAACATTACGAAATATCATAAAATAAATATGTAAAAAAAAAGTTTTTTCATCATAATAAAATTATAAATGCATGCAATACACATAATAAATGAAAAAAAATTTTACTAAAATTTAAAGATGTCTAGTGTTGAAATTCAAACACATTGAAAGTTAAGGACCTTTTAATTTTAGTTTATAATCCAATTACATAAATATGTAAATAAACCAATTATTTAATAATAATATGATTAAATACATTCTGAGTTATTTGCATATAATTTTGCACTTTCCATACAGGAAATTTCTTAATTACTTATAAATAATCATCTTTAAAATTAAAGTTTAACCTTGCATTAATTCCATAAAAAACTTTTATAGGTATTTTATTCAGCAAGAGAAATATAATTGTTCTATTTGATTTATTTTTCAAGTCTACATTATTTTTATTAAATTTTTAAGTGTTTACAAATCGAAATTATATGAAAAATTTGTAAAATAATTTCAGAATGTTCTGTAACAAACACAAATTATTCACCAATTGTGGGATAAATTTCGCACATGGCAGTTCGAATGAGATATTTTATTTAAAGCTTGTTACTCTTCAGAAATTTACCCAACTATCACTATTTATAAGACTCTCTAGGTCCAAACAAGTTAAATACCTTGGCATCACTCTCGATAAAAATAACACTTACTCTCAGCATATTTAAAACCCCCGAAATAAATTTAATAAAGCTATCCGCATCTTCTTATAGACACTCTAACCTGTCGTTGCATAACAAAATGCTTATTTACATGTATTACATGCGTCTCATGATTACTTACGTAAATCCAGTTTGGGACTCAGCAGCAAAAAGTAATTTGGAAATCATCCAAAGACTTGAAAACAAAATCCATCGGATGATCATCAACTCAACTTGGTACTTCAGGAATCAGTATATTAAACAATCGCTTCACTTCCCAAACATTCGCCAATTTATACTTAAAATTTCTAAAAACTTCTACGATAATCTTCCTCACACTTCAATTTGATTTTAAATTCTCTTTCTAAGTATGGTATTTCTTCGATTAAAAATAAAAACAGACCGCCTACTGCTCTTAACATATAATCCCTTATTTTCCCCCCTCATTCCTTCATCTGAAGGGCTCCTTCTAATGTTATAGTTTCTTCTCATTTTATTAATTACATATTTCTAGACATTTTTTTTTCTAATGCAGCTGGCAAACACTTAGACAGTTGTCCTTGATGTTTTAAGGTAAGCGCTGCGTAGACGTTACTCGTTTAGGACTACCTAGGAGGTGCGTGTAGCTTGAACATAAGCTACGGACGCCGAGTAATAATAGAGAGTTTTTGCATACCGTATTTTGGACGTCCGTTAGCTTTTGCTCCCTAGCGCGCATGCTCACAGGAAACATTATTACAGATACGCATGCGCAATTTCCTATGAGCATGCGCGCTAGGGAGAAAAATCTAACGGACGTCCAAAATACGGTATGCAAAAACTCTCTAATATCCCCGCAACGCTCTACGATCCTGTTAGACCGGTACCTACGGCTTAAAGTAGATTCCGAACCACTACAAACATCCACGACACCGGCGGGACTCGAACCCGAAACCTGTGGTACCGAGCGCTAGCCACTCGGCAATCAGGCCTCCTCCAGACATAAAATGTTTAGCATAAAATTTTAATGGAATTGACCTAAAGCAACGTTTATCCAACATCAAGATAAAAGTGTGTAACTATTCCGCAGTCAAAGTACTTTGTTTAAACTATCCAGAACTTCTCTTTACAAATTTAATCAACAAGAAAAAATAAATTTTTTAAACAGTAAATCTTCCAGAGTTTCATTTTTAAAACATTTATTCAGCAAAAATAGCATTTCCTTCTTCCATAGCACTCATATTTATGTTCATGTTTTTTGAAACGATTATTTCACACGCTCTAAAATTCTACTCAGAAATGGCCTATTTGGCTTCTGTTATTAATTTCAGGAAAAGTTCATTAACATTTGGCTCATTAAAACAGACAAAAAAACACCCCTACATTATGAGTTACATATTGTCTGTCAATTATACCATGAAAAGCTTTTGAATTTCCTTCATTTTGCAGATTTAATTTTATTCGAAGGATTCGGGTACATGATATAGTAGTGTTCTACTCAATTGGTGACAGATTATGGAGGAAAACAAATGTGAAATTGTAAAAATAGCACAAAAGTGTGCATATTAGAATATTCTCCATAAATTTAAATTCATGAAGAAACTATTGATATGCCAAAGTGATATATGACTGAATAAAAATTTTTCTTTTATCATGTAATGCTAACGATAAAAATTGATTTTGTTTTAGCAGCAATAACCTAATTTTCCTACTCTTTGTGACATATGTTTACAGGTAAAATGTCTTTTTTTCTGCATATGTAATTTAGTCGGGAAACATTCTCAAAATAAATGTGTGATCTATACAAAATGAATACTAATATTTAACAAATTTATTAACGAATAGAACAAAAATTTAATTAAAAGTATTTACAATCTACGAAGCATTTTGTACCAACAAACTAACCACCAAATATCTCCGGCCTGTACGTTATTTATTACCATATACAAAAAAATACTTTATTATATTTTGCTATTTTAGGGTATTAATTTCTCAAATAAGAAAAATATGTTACCATATTTAAAAAAAAAAAAATTATGTTAAGAATTTTTTTTTCTAATACAGCTGTCAAACACTTAGACAGTTGTCTTTTATGTCTTAAGGCAAGCGCCGCCCCGACATTACTCACTTAGCCCTACCCAGGGGTGCGTGTAGCTTGAAAATAAGCTACGGACGTGGAGTAACACTATCCCCGCAATGCTCTACGGACTTATTAGACTAGGACCTACGGTTCAAAGTGGATTCAGAACACACTACAAACATCCATGGCACCACCGAGACTCAAACCCGAAACCTGTGACAAATCTATGGAAACCCTCCAGAGCGCTAGCCACTCAGCCATCAGGCTCCTTTCTCATAACTATAAAGTTAATAAATTTTTTTGTTTCATCTTTATTTTAATGTTAATAAAAAAGTTTTTTAAGATAATATGTTAGAAGAAAAATTCACAGCCTTAAAAAAAACCACCTCTGTATAAAAGAGTTTCAATTTATATTCCATGACATAGATTGCCACTCATTCGTAGTTATCGTAATGAGAACGGATGTATCATTCGAATGAATTGCGGAGATTGCTAGTCATAATCATCCAATCCCATTTATTGTATTAAAACGGAGTTGGAATCATAACTGTCTAGCAACGAGGATTGCCATTGGCGCCAAGCCAGAAGAATTGCACATCTCTGGCTTCATAATGACATCTGTTATTCTCTAGGAAAAAAAAAATCCCCAGTCTAATAAAAAAAAAAACTCTTAACGAATCAAACAACGCATCTATTATAAATTATTTTAGGTAAAAATAAAAATTTCAAAACAACAAATTATTTTTATGTTATTACAAACGTGAGAACACAATTTAAAAGCTAATAAACATATTTGATGTGCATTTTATTTTTTCACTCATACCAGGAAAATAATTAACTTAAAAAAAACCTCTTATTTCATCCACACACGTTGAAAATAAAAGATGTCATAATGTTTTTAAAGGAGTGCAATATTCTTTCGTGCAGCAGTGGTAAAAATATGCAGCGAGAGTGCAGAAAGACCAAGATTCGAATTCTCTGGTGGTATTCGTTGCAGATGCTGCTGTCAGAAACGAGGAGTCCAGATGACGATTATGAAAATGTGAAAATAGACGTCTCGCATCAATACTCAGGCTTTTTCGTGGGAGATTTCCCTGGCGTTTTCTCTCATACCACACGCAAATGTTGGCCAGTTACTTTTAAAAGTGGTGCTGTTCACGGTGAACGTTTACGGAGCACAAGACCCATCGATGCTCAGCAAATTTTTCTTATTGTGTTTAAAAAAATATGAAAGCAATCAAATGAAAACCTTTAAAACATTTTAGAAATAATTTGCCCGACTCATGGTTGAATGGTAACGTGCGCCGCAGATGAGCATTTGGGCGGAGGTTCAATCCGCTAGCGGCTTTATTTTAGACATTAGATAGTTTTTTTATCGCCTGATATATTTTTTCTTCCTATCGCGCATGCTCATAGGAATAGCTGAGCAGTGCAGTATTACAGATATGCATGCGCAATAGGTATAATGCTTTCCATGAGCATGCACGCTAGGAAGAAAAATATCGGGCGATAAAAAAACGTTATGCAAAAAATCTCTAATGTTTCAAAATGCTAGGAGACTCGATGGTGTTCAGCATCTTGTCTCGTGAGTCGGAGGTGGGAACTACCTGGTGGGATTTTTCCGAGTTTTATCCCATACGATACGCAAATGCGGGATAGTTCCGTCTAAAATCCACCTGGAAGGCACTGCCCTCCTTTTTGAGCGTCACGGAGTCGGGTGTTCCATGACAATAGAAGTTGCCCCCTCTCCCCCCCTAACGAGTTATTCCACGGGACATATATTTATTACACTAATAGATTTATTTTCTGGAAAATGCGATTTCATACAATGTCAATTAAATAATATACACTTAAATAACGTATCAATATTTTAATTTATGCATGCATATTTTAAAATCTTAGTTGGAAGTTGAACAAAAAAAAAATATTATTAAGTAAAAAGGACAATTAGATATTTTAAATAATCCAGATACATAAATCACCCAATTAGGTGCCGATAACTACTAGTGTTTCGAACTCGTCATCTGGACTACCATTTAGAGCAGATGAAACGTTCTATAATTTGAATACAATTGAAAAAAAAATATTCTGAGATTAAATTTCAATATGTTTAATGGAATTATTCAGAAAACAACTAACATTTTCCTAGAAAACTTTAAAAAATATTATAATTAAGTCACATTTTACCACTTCAAACTAAAACACGTAATTACGCAATGCAATGAATTATGTTTCAACGAAAAACTACATTTCCCAAATTAATCCATCATCTCAATCAATTCGTTGTATATTTTTAAAATATCATACAAAATATTTTTAAAATATCAATAAAATAGTTTATTTTCTTCGAAATTCGAATGCAGATTAAAACTTCATTATCAGATCCACGAAATCGCACACGATTTTCGTATCAGATCAAACATAACTAAACTCAACAGCGTTCTTTATTTTATTTATTTATTTATTTTTTGTTTTAATAATTTTCTCGTTTGGGTCGTCCTGTTCCGCGATCCGTTAGAGCGTAGTTAAGGGTCATCCTGAACAATCAGGTGACCTTTAGATCCCTGAAAGAGTTCGACTAGAAAATTCGAGAGTTCGAGCGCCACCTGGTTTTCATCTCTATAAAAGAAACAGTATCGTCTGCCCGTTCATATTCAACTCAGAAGAGTGTCGAGCATTCTGTGAGCTAGTTTCGGTTTGTTTGTTTTTGTACTGAAGTCGCTGTTGATCGGCGAAGATGAGTTCCTGTAGACCTGTGATATTTTGTGTTTTTATTTTTGTACTTTTGGCGGTAAAGGCAAATGGACAGGAAAGACAAAAGAGATTTTTGAGAAGAGATATTTTTAATCCACTTTCAGATGGGTAAGAACTTTTCTTTTCTTTCTTTTTAAAAATTTATGTGTTAAAAATGTCTTTAAAAATAATGGATGATCATATTTTTTTTAAAAATTAAACTTTGTTTTAATATTTTGATTAAAAAAAATCTAGCAAAACTGTTTTTAAAAAACTTATTTTATAAAAAATTTATTGATATTAAAAGGCATGATACAAAATAAGTTTAGAAAGACAATATAAAATAAGATAAAGTAAATCATTTTTGTTAAATTTGTCTTTTAATATTTTGCTGAAAACTGTTAAAATAAATTTTAATTAAAATATTTTCTATTATATGAATATTTATATTATTTATATTTATTAATATAAATATTATCAATGAATTATTATTATTTATATTTATTTATATAAATTATATAAATATTTCATGGAATTCATACATATATTATATAAAAAAAAAGATTTATATGGCAAATATTTATATAAGCAATATGGAACAGATATTAAAAACATTGTTTTAAATTCAATGAAACCTTATCAAGCAAGTTTATTTTACTAAGCAAATAATGTTTCACGTATTACAACAATTAACGATAAATTAGTTATTTTTATGTATATAAATATATAAAAAAATTATTTTTATTCAGAAAGCTGATTATATTATTTTATTTTAATTTCTTTTTTCTTTAAATTCACTTATAATAGTTAAATAAAAAGTTTATCAATAATAATAATAATAATATTTTATTGTATTAATAATATTTTTTTTGTATATTATTTCAAAAATGCTTAAAAAGAAAATTTTTAACTAATTGCAATGTCTTGAAAAAAATTCAAAGAAATTGCATATTTATAAAAATTAAATTCGAAAAATTAATTATTTATGTATTTAGAAAAGAAACTTTTTTATTGATTAATAAAAAAAATTACTATGTCGTATTTTAATATTTTTTGCGAAAATGTAATTTGGAATAAAAAAATAAAAAAGGCTAAATATAAACATAACTAATTTAATATTTTAATTAATAATAGAATATAGAATATTAGTTTAGAATATTTTAATTTTTAATAAAATTTCAAAATGCTTTCATAAACAAAACTATTTATTATGATTTTATTTTGAAAAAAAATTATCGTGAATATGCAAATCTATATATATATGTATGTATGAAATTAATATACATAGATTGTTTACACAAAAGAGAGAAATTATGTTAATATTTGTGAATACATAATTTTGTTTTAAACATTAAAAAGCATAAAAAACCCTGCTATTTTAACTTAATAAGAAATATTTATATCAGTTAATAAATTTATAATAAATATTGATGTACAACATTCTTATCTTTTGTAAATTCCTGCATTTTTATATAAATTGTCAAAAATGAATATTATAATTTGGGATAAAAAATCTGTAAAATTTGTCAAAAAAATCATTACTCCACTTACATACTAAATGATGAGTTTTTGTTAATGAATTTAAACGCACCAGCATACAAAAAACGGTCAAGGATTCAGGAAATACAGATTTAATGACAAAACAACACTCCCGCATTATAGCTAATTAATTGTCTTTTTTAGGTTAAATTCTGGAGAGATTATATATTAGAGTACATAGTGATCTTATTGGTAATTATTTTACACTGTCGGGAATTTCAATAGCCATCATTAGTAATTATATTGGTTAATTAATGGCACATCCAGCGTTACTAAGGGTTCACGACAAAGTTCTCATACACTTTACGCACACGGTGGAAAAATGGAGAATTATATCTTCTTAGAAGTCTTTCCAAGAATAACCTGCTCCTAATTGCATTCATGCTATTTTTTGTGCGATGCATAAAAACTTCTATCAAATGCATATTATTAAAAAAACGCATATTATTAAAAATTATTTAAAAAATGTAATTTATAAAAGAAAACAACACATGCTGCCCCCTGATATTATATCATCTCATTGCCACGAATGTTATTAGCATCTTCAAATGATGAAAGTGATTTTTGAACCAGTTCTCCACAGTCAAAACTTGCTTACATGACTACAATGAATAGTTTTAAATGCACATTTTGGAATCTATATAAGCAAATAAAACATTTCCAAATGTTCTGGTGTATAAATTCAGTTTTTCCTTATAAGAAAAAAGAATGTTTAAGTTACCATAAGAGGTTTTGATTTTACATATTTTCTATGTAGGACTTTTTTATGCTGTCTTTATTTACGGCATAATTTTTTTTCATAAATGAATGTTTAATAGGGGGACTTAATAGGGGGGGGGGAATAAATTGAAAAAAAAATTGATTTTGTTATTTTGGTTTCATTTTATTCCATATATTATATGTCTCTTTTAATGTAACATTTATTCATATACTTCAACGGGAAAGATATAAAATAATTTTTCACGAAAGAGAGGAGCCGTTTAAATTACCACCTGCATTATCTTTAAATGTCATTTTCTTTTAAATGCTATTATCTTTAAATGATATTTTCTCGTTAAATGCTATTATCTTTAAAAGCTATTTTCTTGTTAAATGCAACTTTCTTTTAAATACTATTTTCTTGTTAAATGCAACTTTCTTTTAAATACTATTTTCTTGCTAAATGCAACTTTCTTTTAAAAGTTATTATCTTTAAATGATACTTTCTTGTTAAATGCGATTAATTTTAAAGCCTATTTTCTTATTAAATGCTATTATTGCGTCATTCTTAAATTCCATGCACTTTTTCTAGAAAACTACTAGATATAAACCATTAAAAAATTTTACCTAATTGTAAATTAACAACAATTCTATCTGAGATTAATTAATTAAGCCTTTAATTGAAATTTTGAAAAAAAAAATTAAAAACTTGGAAATTTTTTAAATATTTTTAGATGTATAACTTCAACATTTTTTAAAATTTTGTACAAGAAATAGTAACTCAATTTAAAAATTAACTTCATTTAAAAGTAACTTAATTTTAAATTTCCGTTTAACTTAGAAAACATTTTAAATATGCATAAAAAATTCCAAGAAAACACTTTTAGTAGTTTCTGAGAAAAGTAAAGGATTCTGATATTGTGTGTATTATTAAATAAGAACTCCTAAACCAGTGGTAAATATTTAATGCATACCACATAATTGGATTCATTCAAAGTTTAGTTTATCTATTCGTGCACCAGCACAACCTGTACACTTGAAGTCCTAGAATTTTGCTGATATTTTCTATGAACTTAACAGTTGTAGATTGTCTTTCAAGGAAAACGGGAAATTCCACAAATGTTTAACAAGAATGTGTTGCTTCCTTATCACCTGGACAACCGACAGGGCTCATTGCTCAGTTAAGTTAGCCTTGAAGTATTGCTTCGAAAAAAAAACTGCTTCTTTTTTTTCTGTTTTTGTAACAAAGACAGCATTTAGTTCTGTGTTCACCCTTTTAATTCTTACTTCAAATAATTTTTATTTTGAATTCTGATGGTTAATGAACTTGTCTAGTGAACCAGAGAATGTTTTTAGACAAAAATAATACTCGAAGCAATTATATCCGTTTCGGTTCAGTGAGATATTTTGGAGAAATAAACTTAAATCAACATTGAAAATTGCTGTTAGAATTATAAAATAAATCACAAAAAAAAAAATATAAAAAAAAAAAAAAAAAAACCATCGTGATATATTATCTTTCCTACATATGATATGTATTTTTTAGAATATGTACTGGATTTATAGTTTCATTTATATTTTTTTAATGCAGCTGGCAAACACTTAGACAGTTGTTTTTTATGTCTCAAGGCAAGTGCCGCACCGACGTTACTCACTTAGGGTTACCACTACACGCACCCCCTGGGTTACCCCCCAGGGGTGCGTGTAGCTTAAAGATAAGCTACGGACGCGGAGTAACAATGCTTCCGCAACGTTTTACGGTCCTGTTAGATCGGGACCTACGGTTTAAAGTGGATTCCGAACCACTATACGAACGTCCATGGCACCGTCGGGACTCGAACCCTAAACCTGTGGTACCGAGCGCCAAAGCTCTACCCACTCGGTGATCAGGCCCCTCATTAATGTATTATCAATAGAATTATCGACAACTAACTCATCTGTTAGCAAAAAGTAAAATTTTAGCTAATTTCTACTTAAAAATTTAAACTTTTAACTATCAGATAATTGTGATGTAGCATCAGTTATTAGCTAGCTTTCCAGGTTTTTCTTCTATAGGCAGTTAAGCCGCATTCGCACCAAAGCGTTCGATCCATCTCTAGACTCAGAGAGCCAATCGTGAGGCTGGTAAACACTTCACGTCTCGCCGTTCCACGTCTTGGAGTTAATGCGGCTTTACTCGTAAATGTATTACTTCATTCTATACTATTCCAGAGGATAACGCTAACACGCTGAAGTAGTTTTCTTCATCATAAAGAAGTCAATGGACATATGAACTGGTTCCCAAAGCGGACGATACTTCAATCTAGGGGACAGTGGAACTATAAAAAGGATGTGTGATTTTGGTGACATTTAATAAAAAAATAAAAGGGAGGGTATACGAAAACATAAAAAAGGAAAGAAAAGAAGATAAGAAAATTTAGAAAAACTATTCGTAAATATTTCACTTGCGTAATGTAATGTAACATTGTTTTTCCATTGTTGCTCAAAATGCAAGTTACAACCGATCGACGATACACATTTTTTTGCGAGTCCAGCTTTTATCAACAAGAATATATTGTTGACAGTACGATACTATAAATGTTTTTTTAACCCTATTATGATATCCACTGTATATAATACAAACAATTTTGATTTACCTATTTTATGCGAATTGTTTTAATTTTATCGCTTATAACAAGAGTTTTACTATGTTTTTCAGTTAAACAAAGTAGATTTCCGAAGGCTAGGGAATAATGGTATGAGTATTTTTTCCGTGGGTGGTAAGGGAATAAGTTCGGGAACCATTGGCCTAATGAATGGGCATCGCATAAGAAAAAAAAAAATCTAAATTACAATAAAAAATTCTGAATTAATTTGGAGAATGAATTGATCAGAATATATCATATTCTCTGTGCTCAACAAGTGGCTCAGTAGTAACGTGTACCGTTGGTGAGCATTAGGTCTGAGGTTCAATCCGTTGGAGGCATTACTGTAGACACTGTTTCAAAAATGAGGAGTTTCGAGGGCGTTTGCGATGTTCAGCATCTTGCCTCGTGAGTCAGACTAACAGTAGGAGTTTTCTAGGTTTTCTTCCATACGATACTCAAATGCTGGGTAGTACCCTCTAAAAGTCCTTCCGGAGGCACTGCCCTCTTTCTTCAACGACTCGAAGCCAAGCCAGACTTCTACCTACGGGTGCTCCATTACAACGAAAGTTGCTTACTTTCCCTCCATCCATGAGTAGACTACTCATGGGGTGTCCGTCCCGCACTGCCAGACATTGAGAATGAGTCACAACAACAAAATATTCTTTGTGGAGAATAAGAATATTGATTTCATTAAAAATATATGCGTTATTAAAATTATAAAAACAGTGCCCATTTTTTAAAGGATCAGTTGCACATTCATTGCTTTTATATGGCATTTGTTTTTTTAGATACATTTGAGTTAATTTTTAGACCTGGAATCGTTTTCATAAAAACGTCGTTCGCTGACTTATTTTTGAAAATTAGTGTTCATTTATCCCGTTATGCTGACTGTGTTAAAATATGCGGAATTGCGAACGTGATGAGCAGTGTTGTCACAGCAGCCGATCCGTAAACAGTGCGGCGCATCCGTCTCTTTCGGGAGAAATCCCATTTCCCGTATAATAGTCAACAGGATGAACTCATTCGCTCCACACTTTGCTCCAGTGACTTCATTTCAATGACTTTTTTTCATGCGAAAAATTCCCACGGGGAAATGTAATCGGGAACAAGTAATTAATATTTCGGTTTCAATGTTCAAAATGAGTAAATCCATCGTCTATGTAAAAAAAAAACTAATCGTTTGTTGTCAGTTTCTGTTGACAACAAACCAATTATTCTCTACATGATCGAAAACAATTTAAACATTATTAATCAGTAAAAGATTCTGTAATATATTTTAAAGGCTCTACTCTGGAATCTCAGTTTTGGTTTGTCGTGTTCTGTGCACACTTTAGGCTAATTAGACCGGGAGCTACAGTTTAATGTGGATTCCAAACCCCTCACAAACATCCATGCCGCTGGCAGAATTCAAACCTGAAGACTGTGGTACCAAAGGCCAGAACGCTAGCCAATTGGCCATCAGGCCGCATTCTCTGGAATCAGTAGTAACGTGGACTCGAGGTACGAAAGTTGGAAGTCACTGATTTCATGAAACGATGACTCAGTGGCGATTGTGAAAAAGGTGTGTAAGTGCCTCATATCAACATCCAGACTGCTTGATTTTCCTGAGTTTCTTTCATACGACATGCATATGCAAGAAAATACCTTTAAGAGTTCTTCCTTCAGCCCCTTCAGTGGGATGTTCTAAGATTCAAAAATGCAACACTAGGTTCATTGATATATATATATATATATATATACATATATACACTCAAGAGCCAAAACAGTATGACCACCTGTCAATAACGTGTTGGCCCACCTTTGGCGCGCAACATAGCTTCAACCCGCCTTGGCATGGATTAATACCACCACTTAATACCAGTTAAATACCACTTCCACCTGATCACGTGCCTTCCACGTCATCCAGACGAGTTCATTGCAAAATGTAGGGGTGGTCATAATGTTTTGGCTATTGAGTGTATATATATACGTTGTTAAGCAGGAAATTCATAAGACCCGATCTACATTAATATTAGAAAATCGTAAAGAAATCAATTATGACATTCTGAAGATAATTTTATCAAACAATACATACCCTCAATGTGTTATAAACCATGCTATTTCTGTTTGCTAGACGACTGAATCCAAGTCAAAGACACATCCTGCGACGCATTTCGATAACATGGCGTAGACAGAATTGCCTTCCGTTTAGAACTCGCAAGACATAGGATTGAAGGAGGGATACATTTTTGTATTGAGAATGCTATGGTGGTTTTGTTATGCAATTTGAGTGAGCAAATATTGGTAGTAGTTTTGGAATGTAAGAATGGTCGTATTTCTAATTCATTCATTGTTTGTCCTCCTTTAAATTTTGTGTTCTTTATATATGTGTACCTGTATAGATATCATTCTTAAGTGATTTGTTAGTGCAACTAGTTTTCGGAATTGCATGTCATTTAACACCCTGATCTATTGGATTTTTAGTATTAGCTCATTCACTAAAGAAGTTCATTAACTGAAAAGCACAGAGGTTGATGAGGGAAATGAGCTAGAAAAATGCACTTTAATTAAAATAAAAACTATACTTTTTTTTAGAAAAAGTACATAATTCCTTTTTTTAGCAAGTTAGTTGTCTGTTCAGATAATTTCGTAGACATTTTTCATTATGGCGAAATTAAAAAGACTATTAATAAGTAAAAAATATAATAGATATGAAAAATTAATCCAAATTTTAAGCAAGTGCAAAATAAAAAAAAAATAAAAATAAAAAAAAAAAAAAAAATTAAGCAAATGCAAAATATTCTAATGATTTAGTTAAAATATAATTCGACTGAATATAATTTGGTTCTTCCTTGTATTATCCAAACTAATTTATTATTTACCTTTATTTTTACTTTACTTTTTTCTATCTCATACTATATAATATTTTATCTCGCTTAAACATGTATTTATTTATACAAAACAATTAAAACCAAACAGGCATACCAAATATAATATACTAAACTCTTAAATTTGCATAAACAGAAAAGTTAACTAAAATAAACTTCTCAAGGAAAGATAAGATTATTTTCAAAATTGAGAGAGACAGCTTTGTCTTGTTTATAAACGTAAGAATCGTATGCAAGTAGCACTTATCGGCGATCAAAAGAATAAAATTCCTAACTGATTCACGCGATGGGCAATTTACCAAAATAGATGTTGTACATCCTCGCATTGATGATAAAACGCGATTCATCGGTCCAGGATGTACCCAATTGGGATGGGGTGGAAGGTGGGGTTGTGCAAGATCACGTTGCAAAACCGTCTCCACGTGATCCACGTGATTTTCGGGTGGTTTTGAACCAGACTTGATTAGGATTTCCTTTGCATGATTTACGATAACCTGCAGACTGCACATTAAGCACTGTTTTCTGATTTAGTGCTTTAAGATTTATTATTATTATTATTTGAAGAATATACTTCATTGAAGATTATTGCTGTCGGCATTCTATGGTCTTTGAATTCTTTGAAGATGATATTTATTTCATTTGAAGTGATTGCAACATATAAGTTTAGTAATATTAATAAATTTGTATTTCAACAATTATTTCTAATATTTGTTCGAAAATTTCCCATGAGTTCAATTTTTTTTTACCTTTATACATACAACTGAGACAAACAATTTATAACAAATAAATTATTTGGATTTAAAAGTAAACGTTAAATAAGTGAAGATACGATATATTTACGAGTGTACAAAATGTAAATATACTATTACGTATAGATGCGATATTATGTTACTATTGCATTCTTTTCAGTTTTAGTGAAAAATATATTGCTAAAACTAAAAATTAATGCAATTCGTGCAATCCATTTAATTAATGTAATCCTTTCAAAATCAATAATAAAATTTAAACAAAGCTTAACTTCCAGTTTTTCATTTGAGGATTTGTAATAATCTGATTTCTCTAATATAGATGTAGATAAATAGATTTTTTTGCACCTAATATAAATTTCTCAAATTTTCACCTATTATTCAGTAACTGCTAACTAACTAATTCCCCGCCACTACAGTTCATGGTGGGCCAATTCCATCTTGCCTGCTTGCAGATTCCAAAACAGATGTTTTCTTTTTAGTGAGTAGGGTTGTTGTCTTTTTCTCTACAGTCATATTAGGCCGGGACCTATGATTTAAATTGATTCCGAGTCACTACAAATATTCATGGCATGGCCCGCTGAGTGCCATAGCTAGTGCCAGAGCTCTAGCTCTAGTCATTAGACCTCATACAGTAACTGCTAAATAGGTTAAACAATAGCTAAACTTAGCTTAATATTACGTGCATAATATTAATTAAGTATTAAATTAATTTTTTTTCTCCAAACTTATGTATTTCAACAAATCAGTACAAGTATAGCAAACAATGCAAACATAAATCAAAAGCAAAATGCATTTTTTAAATACTCAAAGCATTATTAAGACATAAATCTGTAAATGACATTTTCCATTGAAATGCAAATTTTCTTTTAAAAAAGCATTTATTTTGCTGTATATTACTAATAAACTTTAAAATTTGGTTTATAAATGACAGTGTTGGCAGATGATTTCATAAAATGTAATTTAATTTATTAAATGGAAATACATTTACTAATTAAAAGTTCTGTAACATTAATTCGAAAGCTTAAAAAAAAAAAAAAAAAAAAACCAAAAAAAAAAAAAAATTTTTTTTTTTGTAAAAAAATACATTTTATTGTACTTTATATTCATATTCATTTAAAAAAGTGTTTTATTTTTTAAAAGATTTTATATTTCCGTTTGTATACCTTTGCTTGTTGAAGTTTCAAATGTTGATATTAAAAATAAATATTAATTTACCCACGCAAAACTCCACTCCATATAAGCTAGCAACTGAGGAGTCACGGAATTCAACGTGGATATTTTTTAGATATAATTCCAATAAATCTTTTTTGAGGGCCTTATGTAAACACTTTATCTATCAGTTTTGAGAGAAATGAACAATTAATAATTAATTTAAAGTTATTATAACTCTCAATTAGTTACTATAACTGCTCTTAATTATCTGAGTATATTGTACACTCTGGCAACGAAGGATACAATAATAATTTGTATTATTATGATATTTACATTTCTTTTTCCCATCAGTTTTAATGAGTTTTTAACAAGCATGGGATTATTTTTAAAAAAAACGTGTTTTTTTAGGGAGAAAAAAAAGTGTTTTTAAATATAGTGTTTCAATGTCATCCATTATCTCCCATGCGTAATTATTAACTATAACATTTGACTAAGGTATAAAACAGCAGAGATAAATTAAATAACTATAATAAAAAATAAGAATTAAATCTTCTTCTTCTACATGAATAGTTATATAATAATTTGATTTATTCGACCTTGGAATAAATCTTTAAAAAAATTAACATTAATATTTCCTACTACAGAAAACACAAAGCTGAAATAACAAAATGAATCACTTTTCAAAACATTCACAATCCTTCCACGAAAACTCTCTCAATAAAATAAAACATTTTGTAATCATCTTACAAATAGGAACAGACAAACGGAAAATCATTTTTCCAACGATCTTTTCAGAAGAAGCAACCACCGTAACAGGCATAGTTTTCCCATTACAAAAAGGAAATCTGATATCACTATTCAAAATGGTAAAACAAACAAAAATCTTGTTTTGGCTTACAAAAAAGAAACAGATTCCCGGTAGGCGCTTTTTTGTTTGTTATGATCGCCAAGGTTGGCCGTTCCGCTTGCATGGTAGGATGATCTCCCAGACATGTGGGTGACAAAATAGGAAGTGAAATGCCTGTTCTTAGAAGTTCATGGTCAAAAAGAAGGAAGAGAACTCGTGTACAAATTGGTGGGGCGGGTGAATGACCGGGCGAATTGATTGGAATCATCTTGATGCGATTCATTTAATTTTTATCAGTGCATTGAGGTTGAATGGACTGTGAAGTAATTGAATTAAGTGTGAAGCATCAATAAAAATTGAAATATGCAGGTTGTCCACATGAAACTTCCCTGATTTCAAATGTTAATTGTATGGTAAAATGTTAATTGTAATTGTATGGTTTTCAATGTGTGGTTTAGTAATTGTATGGTTTTCAATGTATGGTAAAGTAATTGTATGGTTTTCAATGTTAATTGTATGCTCGTGTATAAATTGGTGGGAGGGTGAATGACCGGGCGAATTGATTGGAATCAACTTCGCCAACCTGATGCGATTCATTTAATTTTTATCATTACATTGAGGTTGAATGGACTGTGAAGTGAATTGAATGAAGTGTGAGGAATCAATGAAATTGAAATATGTAGGATGCCCAAATGGAATTTCCCTGATTTCAAATGTTAATTGTATGGTAACTATGAGCTCCAGAGAATTTTTATCATTACATTGAGATTGAATGAAACCATGAAGTGATTGAATGAAGTGTGATTTGGATTAGTTTGGTTTAGTTTGTCGCTCTACGGTCATCTTGTGCACACTTTATGAATGAAGAGTGAAGCATCAATGAAATGGAAATATGCAGGGTACAAATTTTAAACAAATGGAACTTCCATGATTTCAAATGTTAATTGCATGGTAACTATGAGCTCCAAAGATTTGCGGTATCGTGAATAACAAGCTTATTATGCTGCAGTTTTTTTCCCGAAAAAGTTAATTTTTGTTGTATGCATTATTATTATGCCACATAATTGCCATTATTTTAAGGCAGGTGTTGAATAATGAGCAAAGATGACAACAGTACAAGAGCGGTAATCGGTGATTTCATTTGAACGTACCATATGAAGCACTAGTCTCTCTCTTTTGTTATCATCTCTGCTCATTTATTAAAATTTGCAATAAAAGAATGGCAATTACGTGACATGTCAATAATGCTCATGACAAAAAAAAACTTTTCGGGAAATAAAAAGTATTTTGCAATAAATTTGTTGAGTTGCTATTCATGATCCGCAAACCGTAAATCTATGGGACTCATCGTTTCCGCATAATTAACATTTGAAATCAGGGAAATTTCATGTGGACACCTTGTATTGCAAGCTTGTCTACTTAACATTTGATACAACCCTACTTCGGTTGAAATAATAAAGTGAATAGATTTTTCAATTAAGTTATTACTTTTTCCAATTACCAGAAATACTGTTTTCAAATGCTTGGGATTTTAAACTTGTATCATTTGCCACTAGAACGACAATGATGCACCAGATTCGGCATTCACCAGGGTACGAGAATCTGCTACATTATACCTACACTGTGCCACCATAATTTAAATCAACACCAATAAAAAAAAGGTGGGACTTGAAGATGTTCATACCCTCTTACTCACCTCAATGAACTTTCTGACTTGGGGATTCACTACTCCCTTTACCAGCATAGACATGGAAGCTATTAGATCGACATCGCTTTGCCGAATTTTAAACAATTTAATTTATTTTTTAATTTTCGGAAACTCAACTCGTTACCTGTTATTAATTTTAGGACAATATCTATTAAAATGCATTAAAAAAATTTAGAAATGTCATCAGAAAATCTGCTCAGTTTCAGATCAAAGTGCCGAATGACTTTTCATCTAAGTCATTCTCTATTAAGTAGGTATATATGTAGCCAACATTACCCAGGATTATAAAGAGAGCCCGTTGCAAGCCTTCCACAATATTGGATCCTCTAAGGGATGGTATTTTGCTGATCTGCACCTAAAACACGTTGGAAGGACTCTCCGGTTTATGTCTTCATCTTGCCCATCCTTGGTACAAATAAGATACTTCTCGGTTTTACTTCGATTGTCAGGTTTCAAAAATGTTCAGAATCAAAATGCAATACTCAGATCGCTCTGGTATAGCTACCAAAAATAACATGCGGCTCACCAATGCTCTCCCCTCACATTTGTAACTGGCAGGGAATACATAGCCCCAAGTAAGGGTGGAGAAAATTATTTAAAAAAAAAAAAAGACGGACCTAGCCTGATTTCAAGAGAAGTTATTCAAATGAAGTTACATTCTTTTATCAAAACAAAACCAAATGAATTTTATTAAAAAAAAAAAAAAAAAAAAAAGACATCGAAATTCTGACGAGATGTCATTCAAAAGAATGGTGACTATTTTGATGATTAAATATATATGATACTGGTTATGCTTTAAAATTTCTTCAATCGGAAGAAATGAACAGAACTTTCTTACAACCTAATATTATGAAATAAAAAATATAAATAAATAAATTGTGTTCCTTTGCAGGCTGTTCGGACTAGGGGACTACGCCAGGGACTTCACCGACCAGATCGCCTCGCAAGCGTCGATGGCGGCACAGCACGTGGTGCCCCAGGCGACGCGGGCCATGGGCGGCCTAACCTCGTGGGGCTCGAAGCTGGGAGGCCAGGTGGTGGACGGCATGCAGAAGAGGGGCCTCATCCGGGTGCCCATCGAGAGGGAGATCGAGGGGGACGACAAGGAGGTGGAGGTGTTCGATCCGGAGGAGACGAAGAGGCCCCCTCCGCCCCCCAGCACCCCCGGGGGAGGGAACAGGTTCAACTCCTTCATCCCCTTCCAGTTCTCCTTTGGATTCCTAACTCCCTGGTGGGACGGGTAGGTTCTTTCAGCATAACCCTTTCAGTAGTTCGTCCGCTCAGAATTAATTGCTATAAGCGAAGC
The DNA here is from genome assembly GCA_021605075.1 of Caerostris darwini. Lineage (NCBI taxonomy): Eukaryota > Metazoa > Arthropoda > Arachnida > Araneae > Araneidae > Caerostris > Caerostris darwini. The sequence goes on along the minus strand of BPLQ01005946.1, from coordinate 43,302 downwards.
TCTGAGCCTAGCTTTAGACTTTAAAGTTCCTGATGTTTGGATTCTGACTGATAGTAAAAGCTCAATACAGTATTTGAAAGATTGGCCAAGCATCCTGAACAAATTGGGGCAGGGTATAGTTTCTAAACTAGCTGTTTTGGACCAGATCGGATTGGTGTGCCTGCAGTGGATTCCCTCCCATGTGCGCATCTATGGAAATGAAATTGCTGATCTGCTCGCTAGGGAAGGTTGCGAACTTCCCAAAGCTTCTTCTTCTTCCAATCTGTTAGCTTCAGAGGTTCATTCCATGACTTTAGCTAGAGTAAATACCGCTTGGAGGTCGCCACCCATTCATGCATGGTACGCCGCTAAATATCCTGGTATGGCCTTGCAGTGCTCCTGCCCTAGACCTGCTCAAACGGCTTTAGCTAGACTAAGGACTGGCCACACTAAGAGTTTGACCTTCAACGGAGACGAGAAGACATATACCCTTTGTCATTGTTCGGCCATCGCGTCTCCCGTTCATCTCATCGATTGTATTGGTGCCTATGTGAGGCAACTGTTGAATGCGAGGAAGACCATTTACGATCTATTGATGCAGCATGATCTACTGGATTTGGTTTAGGATTCTAAATCAAAGGGATAAGCAACAATAACAGTCGTTTGCTTACAATTTCAATAGCTTTGTGGCATCGACAACTGATCCCTGATTGTACCGAATTTAAACTTAAATTCTTTTATTTTTTTAATTTTAATTTTATTTTTTTTAATTTTAATTTTAATTTTTTTTATTTTAATATTAATTATTTTTATTTTAATTTTAATTTTTTTTTAATTTTACTTTTATTTATTTTTAGTATTTTTTAATTTTTTTTTAGTACTATTTATTTAATTTTAGAAATTTAATTTTGTTATTTTTCCATTACTAACTTTAAGCAGCCTATTAAAATTGTAAATTATATCTATGAATTAAGATGAGCAGGTTGAGGGGTCTATCCCCAATGGTACTCCGTAATCGGTAAGACAGTTGCCAATTACCATGGTTATGTTCTTATCCCTTTTAACCTCAGAAAAAAAATGTCTATAAGAATATTTTATCCAATGGTTAGGATATAAAAACATAGTACTGTCTACTGACACATCCGTCTATTGCTCATGTAGCATGCATAGAAATTTGCGATGCCGCTCTAATGCGCTTTCTGGAGACTGCCGTTGTAGACATGTTATAGGCCACCTGTGTTATTGCGAGGGTAAAATGATAAACAAACAAACAATATATTCATTGAGTTAATATTCTCACGTAATTGAAAAATTATACAATGTTACAGTTAAAAACTAAGATTGGTTTGTCGCTGTACGGTCCTCTTCTGCACACTTTAGGCTAAACAGACCGGGACCTACTGTTTAAAGGGGATTCCAAACCACTACAAACATCCATGGCACCGCCGGGACACGAACCCGAAACATGTGGTACCGAGCGCCAGAGAGCTAGCCACTATGCCGCCAGGCCATCCCCTTAAAAACTGAGAATACTAAGTGGTAAAATGAAATATAGAAAAAAATAAAATCTGTATTGTACTTACAATTTTGTAGCTGCAAAACAATAAACAGTAAACTATAGTAATTCTACAGGGTTTTAAGTATTTCTATTTTTAGTGTAATTAAAATTGCAATACTGTAACAACTGATTTCAAGTATGATCGGAGCCAACAATATTCCACTGTAATGGCCTTTGCTAGCTGTTGTATCTGACTGGCCTTTCTATTGCTCTCAGAAAAACAATATTCTAATCGATGGTAAAGGTGTACAAATATCATATAATAATTAATGGAGTTATAGAGATACATTTATTATAATAAATGCGTCTAAAATGATTTACGTAATTAGAAAATAATGTAGACTCTGTAATATACTTTGAGACTCGACTTCAATAAAATAATAAAAAGGCGGGATAATAAATTTCTTCGAATGATTAAAAATGATTAATTGCACTTTAAAAATTAAGACTATAAAAATACTAGAAAATAAACCCGAATCATGCTGTTTTCGTACATATTTAAAATATATATATATATATATCTATATATATATATAGGAGAAATTATTATCAAAAAAATTATAGCGAAAAAGAGGGAAATTATTAAATGATAATTTGAAATGAATTGAGGACGATCATTAGATCAGATTAATACTAAATTTTCGTAAATCAAAAAATAAATAATTAATTAATTAAAAGTTCGTTATATCATGATTCAATTGTAATTTTAAGTCATAATTTTTAGAAAATATTTTGGTATAACAACTAAATGCATTTATTTTTAGCCCTAACGTGTGTGCCGAAAGGAATGAAATTGAAGAACCTGAACAAGAAACAACCGATATACCAGGATTCAGCATTAACTTCGAAACAACCCGATGTGTACCATCTGAATCTACGTACACTTGCACGAGAAAGTGAGTAACACGATTTTTTTAACTAATGCAGCTGGAAAATACTTAAACAGTTATCTTTATGCCATAAGTAAAGGCTGCACCGACTTTACTAATTTAGCATTGCACAGGGACACATGTAGCTTGAAGATATGCGAGTAACAACTACTTCCGCAATGCTCTAAGATCCTATTAGACCGAGACCAACTGCTTTAAAGTGGATTCCGAGCAATTAAAAACATCCATGGCACCGCCGGGACTCGAATCTGAAACCTGTGGTATCGAGCGTCAGAGCGCTAGCCACTCGGCCATCAGGTCCCAACATGAAATTGTCAGTTTCAAATACATTTATGGTTCGATAATAAAGTTTTTGCAGCATACTCATTATAAATTAGAATCTCAAAATCACAAGTTATTGACCTGAATTTATAAACACAGATTGTATTTATAAACAAATGACTGAATTGAATGTATTTATAATTCAAAGTTTAAAAAAATCTACCATTATTTAGTGTTTTATTTTTAAAATAAAAAATACATTTAATTAATGGCACTAAAATTGATGGAGCCTCAGTTAGTGATTTACAGGTAACTATAATATTATTGATAGAAGAAAATTGTATTAAAAGTGTTTTCAAATTACTATTTTATCCTGCTTCCACTGTTTTTTTTTATGTTCTTTAGACACTCTACTGGAAAATTTTAATTATCCGTGGGAAATTCGATTTAAAAATTATGAGGTTAAAGGTCAAATTCTTGAAATTGAAAATTTAATGTAAAAAGCCTAAGATTTCTGCTTTTAAGATTAAGATTTTCATTAAAAAGTTTTTTAAAAAAATTTTGTTTTTAGATTCAATATTCATCATACAGGATAAATTCCCCCCAAAATATAATTTTGCTGAAAAAAAATGATTATAAAAAAAATAAATATCTTTCTTTTTTTAGGATTCAGACGAATGGAATGCGAAAGACTGTCGTCATCCGACGCCAGTGTTGCCACGGTTTTGTTAGACGAACGGATGGACGACCGGGATGCAGTGCATGTAAGTTTCATCCAAATTTAAGGAGACATTTTCTTAATATTTTGAAATTAGAAAATTAAAAAAAAACTCCTTTAACTGACACTGATTTGAGCAGTGTTCATGAATTTTACTTTATCAATAAGTTAGTTCTTAAAATCTGAAGTGCTTATAATTCAAATATAAAAGATAAGAAAAGAAAAAAAAAAAACTTTTAGCTATTTTTTTAAAGTATTATACACTACATAAAGTAGCATTATGTGACAATATAATAGCGAGTTATTTCTTATTTACCTTTTCCTCCAGTTCCAGTTCATACTCATTATACTTCTAAATTTCTCATTTATTTAAAATGTGCATCAAAAGAAGTTACGAATTATAAATTGAAATGAATCAGATCAGTACAGACAATGAATCCATTTTATGAATGGGTTTTCGATAATAAATGCTTGATTTTTCTTAGATTGGTTCAGTATGAAATTTTGATGCTTGATTCTGCAAGAGTGGCTTGTTGGATAAAACATCTTGTTAACTAATTAAATCGAAAAGCAAAACTAACCAAAGGTATTAGTTTTTGTGATGGGAGAGGCACGATAAACCGGTAAACCGGAATGTTTTTTCATTGTGATGGAGGAAGAGAATACAGATCCCTGGTAGATGTTCATTTAAAACTATCATGTGTGATTTAAATATAGCAAGCTGCTCATGGATTACCTAAATAACATTGAATCTACTACAAATATGTGGTTGTCCTAATGTAATGTTGCAATGACGATTGTCCTAAGTATCAAAGGGCCAGAATTCGAAAGAAAAAAATACAATTTATTAAAATACAATAAATTATCTAAGTTAAAAAAAACTTCACTAAATAATACAATTGAAAATATTTGCAACCAAAGTTTTTTAAATATATTATTCCAAATAGTCCTTCCCCAGTTACTCTAGAACGCTATGGGTAAATAAATAATCAAAACCTTGAATTATTAATAAAACAATGAATAAAATTTTAAAATCTCATAGACTAGAGAATGTAATCTTAAAAACAATAAATTTTTAAAAATTTTATATATTTATTAAGCGAATACCAAGCCTTATAAGAAAATACCATTCATGTACACGAAATAGAATAAAAAACACCCCGATATACACAGGATCGTTCAACGACAAACTTTGATGGGTGAGACAGTTTACTAAAACATACATTTCTTGTAGGGGAATGCAGGGTCGGAAGTGACGCTTTCTGGAAAGAACACATTTTCTAACGAATTTCTCGCAACAGCCATGCACGATGCCAAAATTAATACCCGTTTCGCGATGAGTTTCAAGCCCTCTGGCTGGCAATCACGAGGAGCATTCTATTTTATTCTTACTCAGTGTTTGCAACTATCTTTTCATTTACGAACTTCAGTTGACTCAACAGAGGCCTCTTTGCTCGACTACCCATTGCAAGCTGGAGCGAAATGCCAGGCATCTTTGGAACTGTTCGCCAATCACTCCTTCGACGCTACCGAGTATGTACTAGTGTGAGTGGTCACAAGTTTGAGCATTTGTTGTAAACAATGAATCAAAGAACCACTATGCTATGATATTAAAATAAACAATGTTTTTCTTTTCATGCCACATTCTTTTTGTTTTCATGCCTCCTCATATCACTTTCTTCCATACGTTTCTGTACAAAAAAATGCATGTTTTAGTAAGCTATACCACCCTTCAAAGTGTGTCCCATGTATATGTTATTATTATAGAATGAATTTTGGAAAAGGAATCAAAGCATTTATGTTATTCAACGATGCTGATTTCTACACGTATCTATTGCAGTGAAAATGGAAAACCTGATCGACACGATGAAATCTCTGGAGAGGACCAAATTCGTGCAGTGGATCGAGAACGCCGGTCTGGCGGATTCCTTGAGCTCCTCAAATTACACCGTTTTCACGCCCTCCAACGAGGCCATCATTGATTTCGAAGACGAAACAGAAGACGTAAGTTCATTTTTTTAAAAAAACCGTATTCTTCGCAGTTTTATCTATACAGTACATTTCTTAATCAATAAAAATGAAATAGAATTATACCTTTTGTAAATTTTCTTATACTTACAGGGGGGGGGGGGAAAAAATTAAACGCAAGATTTTTTTTTTACCACCTCAAAGAGGTAAGATCCACAACAAACAATTTGAATTTTAGTTAATTTATAAGAACATCCAATAGATGCGATTTAAAAAAGAAATTAAATGGTGTTTCATTGTAAAAATAGTTTTGAGCAACAAGGCACAATCGTATAACTATCCTATAAAAAAACTGTCTGTCTGAAAATCATTTTCGCGACTTGGACTCTACTCAAACTCTTCTTCATTGGCGCAACCATCTCATGGTGGGCCAAGTCCGTCTGCCTACTGGCAGATTTCGAGAGATGAGATGTTTCCTTTTTATGAGTAGGGTTGCCAGCCCTATGCCCTATAGTTATGTTAGACTGAGACGAACGGTTTAAAGTGAATTCAACTGCGGCCTAAAAACCTGGCGGTGCATGGATTACTTCAAATATGCCTACAAATATTGCCCATGGCTTACTACAAATATCCATGCATCGTCCGGACTCGAACCCGAAACCTGTGGCACGAAGGCTAGTCACTCAAGCATCAGACCCTGACTCAAAATCTACTTAATATTTTAACTTTTAATCACACAAATGATACGATCGGTTCATTCCTGAATGTAAACTTGTGATTTAAAATATTTCTAATTTTTGTTCCATGTGTAATGAACGGGAAAAGATCGGTTTTCAGTTTAAAAACTATTTTTTTATTACTTAATTAATTAATTAAAAAATGAAATAGTTAATTTAAACTAATCTATTTATGTTCAATTGTCTCACAAGTCTCTCAGTGACAGTAATAGAGAAAGAATGCAGTTAAAACTTTCATACGTAAATTTGTAATCAGATAATTATCAGATAATAATATGAATTAGATAATTGTCAGGAAATATTCAGATAA
>BPLQ01005946.1:0-36871 GCA_021605075.1 Caerostris darwini | reverse complement strand
AATAATATGAATTAGATAATTGTCAGGAAATATTCAGATAATAATATTTTTCTTTCTAATGCAGCTGGCAAACACTCAAGTAATAATATGAATTAGATAATTGTTAGTTTAGGTTATATTCAGGTATTAATATGAATTAGATAATTGTCAGGTTAGGTAATATTCAGGTATTAATATGAATTAGTTAATTGTCAAGTTTGATAGGTAAATCTGTAATAATTTTTCGTCTTCAATCAAACGTTAAAACATATATAAAATCAAGAATTTATTTTCTTTCTTCAAGGAAAGATGAAAGTGGGTGCCAATTATTGTATTGCATAAGTGATCCCTAAGGCTTAAGGGCTTTATTATCTTTAACCTGTTAACAGGGAAATAAGTATTTTTTTTTAACTCGTTTCACACTGAGGTCTTTTTTCTTCCCAGTGATACGTAATATCATCGTAGTTCGAGTAATAAAATAAAATCGCTTTTAACTTATTAATCTTATTTATTTAGACAAAATATTTTAGGATCCGAATCCGAATCTTATCCAAAGTGTTATCACAATGCATGAGTGGACGAATACATGAAATTGGCGTTTTTTTTTCAAAAATAGCGTTCAAGCGACAGACTGCAAACACGTGAAAGTACGTGACCAGTTAACAATATGATGGCATATAACCACTCTGAATTTAATAACCACGCTAATCTTTAATAAGAACTACTAAAAACGTAATCCGTTCAACATATTACGGCTAATTGCCATGACGAAAAATGTCGTCATGCCCATTGAAATAGTAGTCCGGGTGTGACGAAAACTATTATCATATCCAGTTAACAGATCCCTCGCTAATTCTATCGATTCAGTAACTGTTGTTAAATACCACTTGAGCAGTGTCCCCCGAAAGGGGCCGATAAAAAGGACTTTTCAGGAATCTGATGTAATATAAGTGGTATTACCTGCGACTTATTGCAGAAGATGAGGATTTATTTCATCAATTAAGTACCTCTCACTGTATCATCCCATGCTGCAGGTGAACGTAGAGAAGCCATTATTTCATACTAAGGCAATTGGACAGCATTATTACCATGTTTCCTTGGGGCACAGTCCTGAAAAAGCAATGACAACTACATCATTAATTGCAAAAGTGACGTAAAAAAATGACTTTTTTTTCTTACAAATTAGAAATATTTGTGAAAATTATTTAGGACTATAAATCAAGTTTTAATTAATATTTTAGAACAACTCATGCCCCGATGGTAACGTGCACAGTTAGCGTGCGGGAGAATTCAGCTTTGAATCTGCTTTCCGCATCCATTCCAGCAATATACATAAATGGAATAGGAGAACCAATGATGTTTTGAAAAATAAATTTTTTCGAAGCCACATTTTTAAAATGTTTTAACTTTGGAATTCAAAAACACTTAAATATAAAGACATAATTTTAAATATGATACTTAATATAAATAGAATTTTAATCATGATAGACTTGTTATTAAAAAAGAAATATTTTAAGTTCTAAATAAAATTTAAAAATCAAATATAATCTAATTATTAACGATACTATGTTTTTTCCCAAGTACACAATCAAAATTCACTAAACATTATAAATTCAAATTTGCGAATGAAAAGTTTTGAAAAAAAATTATAAACATTCTTTCTTTAATTACGTTGAAAAATTTTAGATAACTAACGAATCAAAGCTTTGCATTATTACAAAACAACATTGAACAAAATGAAAATAACATAACTAGATGATGCAATTTTGAAAAACATACATTTTCCAAAAACTTTTACATATTAATGAATCAAATAACATACCTTTTTTGTTTCTTAAGGAAATACCATCCACATACAAATTAAGAAAAATTAACGGAGACGGCATTAAAACAAAACAATATACATTTTTTTCTTCTTCTAGAATGAGATATCTGCCATCAATCCAGCTAAGACAGTCGCAGATCCTTCTATGATGGCGAGAGGCCACATTGTCGAAGGTTTCGAAAACATTGACGTTTTGGACAACGAACAGCAACTGAAGACACTTGACGAGAAAATGAAGATTCGAATCAACAAATATCAACCTGCACATGAGGTGACGTACCTTTTACTTATGTATGTGAATCATAAATATGCTACTTAATAGTTCTCTGATAATATTTACAATTAAAATTAATTTTTTAGTAATTTATAGTCACTTTCTGTGCTACATCACGATAATTCTGTACTAGATTGCAATGCTACATTGGTGGCAATTCAACGAGGATTTGATGATAAATTTCGCAACGTTGGCCAGAAACTTGGCGAAATGATTATTAAATTTCTTGAGAAGGAATGACTATTTAATTTGAAAAGATTCTTTGTATCTTAAAAATAAGAAGTTTTTACAATATAAATTATTCAATTCCATGTAAGCGGTTGAGCAGTGAGGGGGGTGGAAAGGGGCAATTATTATCATTGTGATTTTATATCTATTTTTGTGCTTTTTTCAATGAGTTTTTGTTTTTCTTTTAACTAATAAGAGTCCGAAAAAATACCGCACATTAAAATAAGGATGTTATAATGAGAAAAAAATCTAATCGAGAAATTAAAAAAAAAAAAAAAAATGTAAAAAGCACAATTTGGGTAAAAATCACGCAAAAATCTAAATTCTCGTAATCGCGAGTTTTGTTATTATGCGTAATTTCAAATCAAAACACTCGTTTTAAAGAGAATATTTGTAAAGAAAATTCCGTACTAAATCTCCATTTTAATTCGCATAGTATATCGCAAATAAATCTAAAAATCCCTCCCATAAGTCAATGTTATCCCTTTTTCACCCATTGGTAAACTGTTTGTGGCATGCATAAGTGGAACATGAAGCCCGTTGACGTATTGCACACACAAAAGAGATTATATATGACTTGGAACTTAAAGTTTCCACTTCCATTTAATGGAGAAAAAATATATAATCTTGTTCATCTTATATTTGTCATGAAAATCTCAAGTAATGATTTGTACATATTGCAACAGGTGGTGACAGCCAACTGCATGCCAATCAGCGGCAAGAACAACTTTGCAACGAATGGCATTGTTCATCTGACCTCCGGAGTGCTCCCACAACCCCAGAAATCTTTGGCAGAAATCATCGCAGAAGACGACACGTTGACTAAATTCAGACATCGTAAGTGGTTTCATTTTTTTTTTCTCACGCGCTTATAAACTACATTCTCCTGCATTCCTAATATCGTACGAAAGAAAAAAAAGAGTAACTTTTCAATAATTTTTTTCATTCTGTTTGTAAATAAAGTATTTTTAAATTACCGTGATGTCTCTTCCTTTAATATATTAACTATATGCCAACCATTTATACAGGGTGATTATAATTAAAGTCTTACTTTCAAAATGCTGTAAAAAAAAGAAACACTCATCACAATGAGTTCAAATTTGAACTGAAGATACTTGAAGAAGGGGGAAACGGTATGACACCAAAAACAGTTCCACCGATTTTCCCTATCCAATTTGTTATGACCTTGACATAGTAGATGGGCTTTCCACTAACAGTGTCATTGGAAGTCATTTTTTTCCATCAAAAAACTGAAACAATCAAGCACATTGAACACTGTAGTTGGTTTAATGTGAAACTCATGTCAAATATGTTGTCATTTCGATTCAAAATATGACTGGGAGCCGTATTCACTTTATGCCGCTTACAGCGCCATCTGTTAATACATTTTGGAACTGTTTTTTGGTGCCGTAACGTTTCCCGCTTCTTCAAGTATCTTCAATTCACATTTGAACTCATTGTGACAAGTTATTCATTTTTTACAGCATTCTAAAAGTGGGACTTTAATTATAATCAACCTGTATTTTGAAAAATTACATTTACAGTTTTCAGTATGATTTTTCCTTGATATCTTTAATCAAAAAAATTCATCGATGATTGAAAAACTTAAAAAAAAAAAAAAAAAAAAAAAAAAGACCAATTGGAAGCATTGGTAATGGACCACAGAATATTTAAAAGGAATAATTTTTAATTTATTTTGCAGTCCTTCACATAACTTGTAACGCTTTTTGAAAACAATTTACAGATGCACAATATAAAATTGTCCTTTCCAGTTTTGGACCAGAGCGGTTTGATGTTCGATCTGGAGAAGCAAGACCAGCCCTGGACTCTCTTCATACCCACGGACGCCGCCTTCAGGAAGCTGCCCAAGAGCCTCAAGAACCAGATGGAGTCGGGAGAGGGCTGCGTGCAGAGTGAGTGCCTGTTTGAAATCTTGCACACAACCTTTTCAGGATAAAACACATGCACACACACACATGAGGTGTGCAATAATGGTGGAAAATGTTCTTTGAGATACAATAACTTTACATACATTATAAAAATCAAAACATGGCTTGCAGCAATGATAGGAAATTTACTATTGATATCGAATATCAGTGCTACTTTTATAATAATGTTAAAAGGACGAATTATTATTATTATTTACAAATCTGACGTCTAGGGCCTGATGGCCGAGTGATTAGCGCTCGGTACCCCAGGTTTAGGGTTCGAGTCCCGGCGGTGCCATGGATGTTTGCAGTGGTTTGGAATCCACTTTAAATCGTAGGTCCTGATCTAATGGGATCATAGATCGTTGTCGGGGTAGTGTTACCCGCGTCCGTAGCATATCTTCAGGCTACATGTGCCCTATGGGTAGTGCTAAATGAGTAACAGAGGTGCAGCCTTTGCTTATGCCATAAAGATTAACTCTCTCTCCGGTCCTGGGGGTAGTGTTACTCGCGTCCGTAGCATATACGTGTAGCATAACATGATACGTGTGATATCACACGTATATAGCACGTGTTCAAGCTGCACATGCACCTTGGGTAGTGCTAAATGAGTAACAGCGTTGCAGCCTTGATTATGGCATAAAGATTAACTATCTCTGTATCGCCAGATGCATTAGAACAACAACGCAAACCAGACGACTGAAATATACTGGCAGATCATACTCTTATAATCATAGCTATCACTATCAAATATGACTTTTCAGTATTAGTTTAAATAGTTATCAGTAGTTTATTTATGCTTGTTAGGGATAGGTGGAGAACAAAGGCACCAATAACTTAATATAAAATAGAACAAGCATTATCATTTCCCTTCAGAAGAGATTCCCATTCACAACTATAGCTGTAGTTTCTAACATTATCATTTATGTATAGATTAAAAAAAAAATTAAGAAAGTCTTCATTAAAATAGTGTAAATGTTGAAATCAATTAAGGTATACGTCATGGTATTTTCAAATAGGATGATGTCGCTTCTATACATGTTTTTAAATAATTTTCTTAATCACCGATCACGAACATTCACGTACACGATACACAGGCATGCACTCGATCGATATTACATTGTTGATCCACCATCCTTCTTTCATAGGTGGAGCTAGCAGTCCACCACAGTTACAGTTAATATAGTCCGATAATTGGTCCCTGGTTTGGTTTGTCACAGGTATTAAGGAGAATGAAATTATTTATTGCAACTTTTGTTTAATGTTGTAAAAAAAAAAAAAAAATGGAACGTTTCTGAAAATGAAATATACTCATTGTAAGCAAAACAAATTCCATGGAAATTTCCAACAAAAAACTAACATAGACATACAAAACTTTTTCATTATCCGTATTAAAGTAAAAGCCTCCCAGATTAACAGTTCATTTAGATTTAGAAAAATGTAACAGCGAAAATATATTTATGTATGCATATTAATAAACAAGGTTGGATATTTGGTTGATTATTAAAAATATTGCATAACATTTTTCCTTTTTCGAGAAAGCTGGTGTAATGAAAGTGATGAAAATGAAATCAATGACATTTTTTTTTAATTACGCAAACTTTGAAATGTAATAGACAAAAATGGAATAATTTTTCCTTGGAATTATTGGTCATCCAAAATTGTTATTATTTTGCATGAAAATTACGTAGAATCCATATTAACTGGTATCTCTGTAAAATTCATATTAATAAAATTCTTTTTTACATGAAAAAAAAGTTTTGTTTTTTTTATACAGTAGAAGCAGTTACAGTTGCAGTTTATTTATTTTATATTTTTTTCAAAATATGTTCCGGTATTTTAGAGATTATTATTATTATTTCAACCATTTATATAATAATTTTTTTAAACTATTTTATTCCAGCTGTTTAGGTTTGCACATTATATTATATTGTCATCGGTGACTTTAAAACTTGAGATCTAAAACTTCTTAATAGAAAGCTAATTAGCTAAAAAAAATTTGTAATTTTTGATAAAATTATTGACCTGACAATTTCTTTCTTAAAATGACTAATGAAATGCGGACAATGTAGGTAAATAATACAGAACATATTTTCTTTACTACCGTGTTGTTGTTTTATTCTGTATACTAATAAGACAAAGTATTAATATTAGTAGTAGTAGTAGTATTTGCTCCAGTATAAAATAATGAATACCACATTAAATAATAAATGAAACATTTTAGAATTGTAAAACATTCCAAACAAATTGATGTATGATACGAAAACATCAATTAGATTCTGGCATTGAAAATTTTGCAAGGAATGCAAATGTCGCGATGCGAAACATTTTGCATTATATTAATTGAATTTAATGATGATATAAAGTACATTTAGATTTATACAGACAGATTATGCAGATTTTAGTATACAGACAGAGCAGAAAATTTTAGATTTTTCCGAAATATTTTTTTCCAAATAAGCAAGCAATGATAAGGTATTGGTAAAATTCTATACCTAAATGAAAAATTCAAATTATGGTCCTATAATCGTGTTGATTATATATATAAAAAAATTAAAAAAATGTCCGAATTAAAAAAGCATATTTTCAAAGAAATTTTACGAATTTCATGATAACAAATAATTTTACTTTCATTTTGATCTATATATAAATCAAACAGTATCACAACTCTTTCTCATCGCTAAGATTCTTTTTTTTCTTCTAAACTGAAGTGTAGACCTTTATTGATAAGATATTGTTTCCAAATGATGCAGCATTAGAACATATGGAAAACTATTTTCAGTAAGAAATTAATTAATTAATTGTTAGGGGTAAGTTAAGGTAAGTAAGTAAATAAGGTATTGTTAGGTAATTGTTACTCCCTGAGTAACAGTGGTGCAGCCCTTACTTATGACGTAGAGAATAAGTGTCTCTGTACTGTCAGCTGCATTAGAATAACAGAAATTAATTTAGGAAAATTCTTGTATTACTTTTTGTCTAAATAATTTACAAGGAATAATCGACTTGTAGTTGAGAATTTTTTGCAATCTCTTAGTAAGATAATGATAATGATGATTGTTCCTAATGTGTACCAGGCATTCTGCACGAGCATGTGGTGAAGGGCACCCTGTGCACAGCGGCGGTGGTGAGCCAGGTGCGGGTCAAGAACATCCTGGACAACCTCCTGCAGCTGACCAAAGACGAGGCCGAGAAGCTGAGGGTGAACGGCGCCCTGGTCGACTCGGAGAACCTAGTGGGAACCAACGGCGTCATTCACATCATAGACAAAGTTCTCATACCACCTCAAGGTACGCATTGCACTAGGGAGATATGAAGGGACACGAGTGTTGTCCTAACAAATAATAATAATTACTATTATTGTTATAATTATAATTAATCTTGTAATCTTATAATTAGAAATGCAGTTATTATAAATAATCTTGTTGTAATCATCCTCGAATTTTAATTTGCAAATTTGACACTACTCGTTAAGATATGCATTTTAAGAATGGCAAACAATAATTCCTGATATAGTAATTATGGATGTCCGATTCAAGGCCAAACCGATTACACTTTTTTCAAAAGATGTCATCTTTTTCCCCTTCTTGTAATTTGCAGTTCCTACAAAAATTCCTTCTCTATTTTTTGATCCTACTACAATTTTTCTAATTATGAAAAAATTTTCCATTTTAGTATTTAGTATTTGGTTCGCTTTTTGTAGTCAGCAAGCTTTTTTTTTCTTTTTTCGATATTCCTTCATTTTTTGCATTCATTTTATATATTCGTGTTTTCAGCCAAGCAGGCATTTTAATGTGTTTTTTTACATTTATACGTTAATGTATTGTTTAGCATCAAATACATTTGTAGTACAAAATAAATCGAAAGGATGTTTTTGCTCAGTTCTCTCTATTTCACAAAACTGCAAATTGCATAATGTTTCCCGATTGCATTAAAAGTAGCGTGTAAGACGCAATTTAGGTTTGCCCAGATGTAAGATAATATACAATTGAGGAAGATCTAAATGACTTTCCCTTGCAATGAAGGAAAGTTTATTCTCTTATGTGAATAAACAATATTATGTATTTCAAACTAACACTTAGATACATGTAAACAAAATTGAAGAAAACCAATATACTTATCTGTAAATGATGGGGTACTTGTGATAACAGGCATGGATTCCTCATCTGAAAATATTTAATAACAGTAACAATAATAATAAAGGTCCCGAAGGAAATCGCTTAAAATATATCTTGAAGCTGGGGCCTGATGGCCGAGTAGCTAGTGCTCTGTACCTCAGTTTCGGGTTCGAGACCCGGCTGTGCCATGGATGTTTGTAATAGTTGGAATCCACTTTAAACCGCAGGTCCTGGTCTAATAGGATCGTTGTGGGGCAGTATTACCCGCGTCTGGAGCATATCTTCAAGCTAAACGTGCCCTCTGGGTAGTGCTAAATGACTAACAGCGGTGCAGCCTTTGCTTATGGCATAAAGATTAGCTGTCTCTGTATCGCCAACTGCATTAGAACAGCAACATTAGAAATAAATTATGGGGCCTGTCGGTACCACAATTTTCGGGTTCAGTCCCGGCGGTGCCATGTATGTATGTAGTGGTTCGGTATCCCCTTAAAACAGTGGGTCCGGGTCTAATAGGATCGTAGAGCGTTGTGGGGGTAGTGTTACTCACATCCGTAGTATATCTACAAGCCACACGTACCCTCTGGGTAGTGCTAAATGAGTAACAGCGGTGTAACCTTTGCTTATGGCATAAAGATTAACTGTCTCTGTATTAACAGCTGCATTAGAACAACAACAGCAATAATAATAATGTGAAAATCCTCATGTTTATAATGTAATTACCCCGAATAATCTCCTCAAGAAGTTGTGTCAGCAATTGAGTAGTGAAGTGATTTTTGCTTTCTTTTCTGGTGGTTTGAGTTTAAAGGTCAGCATATGAAACATTTTTTATTCTTCTTTTATGTATTCTTTTCTTTATCTTCAGATTACAACTTAGTTCTTTGTCTCTAAATTAAGCTTTAATAGGCCTATCTCACATTGAAATCTGATGAAATTTTGACTTAAAAGCCACAGAATCACTCAGTAACTTGTATGTTATTGTCGACATAAAATAAAATAACATTTTTGTCTCCTTCCTCCTTTATCTACGTTTGTTTGTTCGTGAACCAGCTGAGGACGTCAAACTGGCATGGTAATCGTTTAACGCTAATCGTTTTATGACTACACTGACAGCGTCCCCACGTTCAGTTCCCCCCTCTTTAATTTTTTCCCTTGCATTTCCCATAGTTTCACCATTGTCCATAGGCTTTGCTAATTTTAATTTTTTGTTCCAGTTCTTCTGATTTTATAATTGAATTAGGCCCATTCTAAATTTACTAAGACTTTTAATTGATACTTTAATTTATTATTCAAACTGTGTAATAAGCGTTAAGTGCTACGTAGCGTTAATTTATTAAGTGCTCTAATAAGCGCAGGAACACTACCCTCATTCAGTGTCGTATGTTGTCGACATAGCAACAATGAGATTCAACAAACGTATCCCAAACACATATGTATTTATGCAACACAGATATCACGTACATATGAGATTTTCTGATTAAACAAGTAATAAGAAAGAAAAAAAAGTCAATTCCTACTTTTTTTTCACTCTATTGCAGAAAGTCCTTTGTAAATAACTTTCACTCATTTTTTTAAGTTTACCTGGCACCATCTATCGGTAGATATATGCAACTTAAATCTTAAAAAAAACTAAAATTACTAAACTAAATTTAATTACTGAATTAATATTTGAAAAAACAGCCAGATGGCACTGATTCACATCCAGTGCCATCCACTGCAAGTTAAAAAAAAAATGTATTTGAACTTGAGTGGACGGATAAAAAGTATTTTATTGAAGATTGAAAATGTGAACAAGATATATATAGGTAGAGTGTCAGCTAATAGAAGGAATTGAAAAATGCCGTCTGATTTCAGCCCGCAACCTTCTGAAAGCCTTGGAGGAAGACGACCGGCAAGATCTCCTGGAACTGTTGCAGCTGTCCGAAATGGCTCCGGAATTAGAAGAGGCACACAATGTCACGTTTTTCGCGCCCTCCAAAGAAGCCATTAAAGTAAGTGACTCGAAAAAAACACTTTTATGCATTAACAATAAATTATGCATGTTTTTAAAAGTGTTTGTATAAAAAAATTAAGGAAATCAAGTATAAAAAATTGTTGTAAAATATAAAAATTCTTTTCCCTTATACATCAGAGAAAAAAACACCTTTGCGAATTACGTTGTACCAACCCAAGTTACTACATGCCCGATCATTTTAATAATTTTTGTCTTATTTTTCATTTATTGGGAATAAATAATAACTAAATCGAGATTTTCAAAGTCGTTCTAAGGTATTTTTAGAGCCTTTCTAAAAATTATATGTATTTTTCTTTTTTTTTCTTCCAAATTTACAACGCCGAAATTAATGCACACATACATCAACATTATTATATATATAATAGGAATATGCGTGTTAATAAATTCTTCACTATTAGTTAATGTTTCTTAAAAATACATTATTGTGACTAAGTACAAACATTCTACACGGACAATCGCAAAAGTAACTATTCCACATATTTATCTCAATAAAGGTGTAACTTTTTATAACCCAAAGATGAGCAAACATAAATTAAAAACTGCATATTGTTGAAAATATGTATAAAATATTATAAATATATATAGCATACACATATATAAAGTATACTGTATATAAAATACATACAAGCATACATTTTTACTCATTAAGAATATAAATTGCTAATATGTATAAAATGTAAGCAGAAATATTTATAAATATATATAAAATTCATACAAATATACATTTTTATTTTGTGACCTACTATCTTACTATTTTTGTACACATTAGGATATACGGGATAAAAAGGTTTTTTTAACATTCTCCCATAATTCGCAGTCCTATTTTCCAGTGATTAAAATAAAATGGTTTTAAAATCTATACATGATGTGTGCTTGCTTACCAATTTTTTTCTTTCTTGCATCTTATACACATAAAATATTTTTTTTTTATTTCCAATGGCAGATTATGAACAGTTACAGCAAAAAACATACAACATACAACAACAAAATAATACAACCAAACATGCTGAAACAGAGTTCATTCATCTAACAGTAATGCCATGTTGCAGATCATTTAGCCACTAAAAAGTGTTACCAGGTGCACCACGGGGAGGTAGATCTTTTGTGCACCCTACACATAAAATATGTACATATATATATTCCGCTTTGAGACATTGGCTCATAATACATGCAGAGAAACTCAAAAATTTCTTGTTTTTTCCTAAACATACTATTTGAGAGTTGCATGCTTGAATGTTAGGTCATTACGAACCATTGCTTCATTTTGAATACATTTTCCAGAGCTTATCGAACGAGACTCGCGAGGAGATGCTGGCCAACCCTGAACTTCTGAAGAAGGTCTTGCAGCACCACCTCTTCCCTTCCCACATGCCCTCTAACTCATTCGCCGACAACAAGAAGCTCACGACGGTCAACGGGCATGATGTCCACATTAAATTGCATGAAACGGTAATAATTGCTCTTCAACGGATGCTTTTAAAACAATTGTGTTATCCGATGATTTTTTTTTTTATTATATTAATAAAACCTCTATTTTCAAAAAATAATAATAATAATAATAATAAATAAATATTTCAATATTTGTCTTAATATTGAAATATTGACAAATATTGAAATTATTTTTTTATCAAGCCTATTTTGAAATGGCAATGATTATTTTATAATTGTAATGGATATACAATTGTAAAAAGTGTTAACTTCAAATATTTCGTAAAATATAGTATTATTTTTAGTATACAAAAAAGTCATGAGTTTAGATTAGATTAGAAATTAGCTGCATTATGTGATATTAATTTGATAATTATAGACACAATATTAAATTTAACTCTGCGAATGATTAGAAAATAAAATTCGTTAACAATTTACTTTTAATAAATATGAACTGGAAAATAAAAGGCAACTAAAACTTCTGTCTTGATCAATTTTGCATCGTGTAGAAATTTCATTTTTAGCAATATTATTAAAGCACTAAATGTATATATTTAGAATTCGAGAAAAACTGCTTTTTAAGTAGTTAAAAAAATCAACCCAAAAAAAAATTCATTAGCCCAAGAAAAAGCAATACTTATTTTACATTAATTTCAGAAGATGGCAAATACATTAAGATTAATTTTCCCATTTTCATAGTTATTTTCCCAGCAACTTTTACCGATCTATGTGCGATGCTCATTATATTTTCTTCTTCAAGTTTCCTGGTCTTATAACAGCAGCTACAATACAATGTGCCTACGTCGTGAACCATGATAACCAGGCTTGCGGAGCTGTCATTCATAAAATAAATAAGGTAAAGTGAAATTTCATGTGTACCATTCATTTATTTACATCAAGCATAAATGTAGAAGCTTGCCGATTAAGCAGTGTGGCTTGCTTATAGGTTCTCATGCCACCAAAAGGAAATGTTATGGATGTATTAAGAGATATGGGAGATCATGACATCTTGCTGCAGCTGCTACGCAACACAGATTTAGAGACGAAACTCATGGAAGACGGCCCTTTCACCTTCTTAGCACCCACAGATGGAGCATTCGAAAATATGAGAGATGTGGCTTTGGAAAAATTACTGGAAAACAATACTCTAGCAGAAAAGATATTAAAGCTTCACATACTGCCAGGTATTTGACACTGTAATATCCGTACTATTAGAAAATATATCGATAAAATTACAATTTATAGCTATTTCAAAAACAAGTAATATATATAAAAAAAAAAATTAAAATCAATTCTTACTTTTTTCCCACTATATTGCAGAAAGTCGTTTATAAACATTCATTCATTCTTTAAAGTTTATCTGGCGCCATCTATTGGTAGATATATGCAACTTAAATAAAAAAAAAAACTAAAATTAATCAATTCAATTTAATGAATGAATTGATATTTGAAAAAACTGTATTAACATCAAGTGTCATCCCCTGAAAGTTAAAAAAAAATGTATTTGAATTTGAGTGGATGAATAAAAAGTATTTTATGAACGATTGAAAATTTGAACAAGATATATAGAGGGAGGGTGTGAGCTAATAGAAGGAATTGAAAAAATGCATGAACAAATAAAATTTGAGAGCTTCTTTAATAGAAACGTATTGGTTTAAGAAAGTTAATATTTTAAGCTATTAGTAATAATCCACTTAAAAACAACCTTTTGAATAAATTAAGTTTTTAAAGATTAAAAATGGGCTTTTGATAAATTAAATTAAAAAGGTATTTTTAGAAATATCAAATATTAATTTACTATTGAGAACTGTTAATATTAAAATTGCAGTGTACAAGTTAGGCAACCAGGTTGTGACTGGGTATGGTTGAAGGTTGAAATGAGGCACCTGTTTGAGAACTCACAGCTTTATTGACACATGCACAACTACACACATACAATTAGAGACATACATTATTTAACATATTTAAAGACGGATATTTATAGATTCGTGGAAGGATTCCACTTTTAAACCGAAAATCCGAAACTCGGTTACGCGCAAAGCTAAATATACTTCCTCTCGGGGTGAAAGTCTGTAGGCCATTAGGTATTTACCATTTATCTGGAATGCTACAGGGGGCGCTCTTGTCAGTGGATAAAAGGAAGCATCATTTTCATTATGTTGATCCTTCAGCAATATGTTTATCCTCCAAATGAAAATGACCAACAGAAAAAAGAACCTGAAAAAATATTTTTCCTATATGCAGTAAAAACTTGAATTTTTTGCTTTCATAAATTCCTGGAAAACTGGTCCAATGGCAATGCTTCTTCGATAATTCTTTATTAATTTACATAAAAATGGCAGTTTAAAAACCAGTCCGGGAGCATTTAATTAATCTTCATCAAATCTAATAGATTTTCTGCTTAAAAAATGTGCATATGAAAAGATATTTTATTAAAATAAAAAAAAGCGGAACTCATTTTAAAAGCGAACTTGTAGACCGACCACGGATAACATGCAATGGTAAACATCCGGTTTAATGGCAGACATGGATGAACTTGCTAGAGGTGCTAGTCAGATAGACGCGATGTACAGCTGCTTTGGTAAAAAGATGTCACATAAACAGAGTGGAATTATTTTCATTTAATTTTTCCTTTAATATAGTCTAATCTAAAATTTGGAATTGTTAAAAATGAAATTTTTTCATTGCAATTTAAATCTCTTCTAAGTGGCATTTCCTTCCCTTATGACACCGCTCTTTTTGAATCCATCTGACTTGGCCTCTTGTAGATTTTTCATACTATCTGTGGTCTAATTATACTTTTGTTAATTTCATTTAATTTTAATATAGTCTAATCTAAAATTTGCAATTGTTAAAAATTAAAAATAAAAATTATTTTAATTAAAATCTTTTCTAAATGGCATTTCTTCCCCTATGACACCGCTCTTTTTGAATCACTCTGACTTGGTCACTTGTCGATTTTTCACACTATCTGTGGTCTATTTATACTTTTGTTAGTTATTTAAGTATTCGCACATCATTCATTAGTTCCATGACAGCATTAATTAATTACTTTTTTTTTCAAATTTTCAGAGGTTTTATGCTGCAACGGAGTGAGCCATTCGTCACCGTTCCATCGCCAGTACGTGAGGACACTCGACGGCAGCGTCGTGCCAACCCATCGGGGTCTAGGAGACCGGATTCGATTCGGAAGGGCGAAAGTGACCGGATGTGATATCCCAGCAACCAACGGACTAGTCCACTCCATCAACAGAGTCATTCTACCCGAAAGGCCTCGAACGCCCACGCTGTTCGGAATGGATTTGTGGCCCTTCTTTTGAGGAGCTTTTGTTTTTATAATATACCATATCGGCTTATTCGTAAGTAGCACAGTTTTTAATTTGTTCATCAGCTGTATGACTATCAACAATAAATGTTATTGTGTACACAAAATCTCATTTTCTTTAAAAAAAAATAAATCTTAATTCATCATAACTAAGCATAAAAGAAAAACAATATATTTATTTTCTGACTGGAAAATAAATCAAAACAAGTAATATAAAAAAAAAAGTTTTAAAGTCAATTCCTACTTTCTTTTCATTCTATTGCAGAAAGTCCTTTATAGATAATTTTCATTCATTTTTTTAAAGTTTATCGGGCGCCGTCTATTGGTATTTATATGCAACTTAAATAAAAAAAAAACTAAAATGAATTAATTAAATTTAATGAATTAATTAATATTTGAAAAAACTGTATTCACATCCAGTGTCATCCACTGCAAGTTAAAAAAAAGATGCATTTGAAGTTGAGTGGATGAATAAAAAGCATTTTATGAACGATTGGAAATTCGAACAAGATATATAGAGGGAGAGTGTGAGCCAAAAGAAGGAATTGAATAAAAACATACCGAAACATAGCATCCGAGTTCAATGAGTGATCAGTTAGATAGTTAGTTTAGAGTATTATTATAGTTATAATACTCTAAATTATTATCGTAGTATTATTATAGTTAGTTAGTTTCAGTTTTCAGAGTGTTATCACCTATAAAGACTATATAGACAATACAGTGATGCTCTATTCGCACAATAATAGCACACTACTGTTGTAAGACAGTTCGAACACACTGAAGTTGCAATCTAAATACATGAAGATAGCATAGAATCCATACATGAAGAAAATAGCATAGCATAAGATAGCATCCCAAACATATTCAATCTGATTCAAGTTCGAAGACCATCCAGACAAATCCATAGGCTGTATAATAAATAAAAACAAGTAATATAAAAAATAATAAAAAATTAAAGTCAATTCCTACTTTTTTTTCACTTTATTGCAGAAAGTCTTTTATAGATAATTTTCTTTCATTTTTTTAAAGTTTATCTGGCGCCCTCTATTGGTAGATATATGCAACTTAAATCTAAAAAAAAACTAAAATTTATTAATTAAATTTAATGACTGAATTAATATTTGAAAAAACTGTATTAACATCCAGTGTCATCCACTACAAGTTCAAAAAAAGATGCATTTGAAGTTGAGTGGATGAATAAAAAGTATTTTATGAACGATTGAAAATTAGAAACAAGATATATATAGGGAGAGTGTGAGCTAATAGAAGGAATTGAATAAATATATGAAGATAGCATCCCAAACATCTTCAATCTGATTTCAAGTTCGGCGACCATCCAGACCTATCCATAAGCCAAATTAAAAAAAGAAATAAAGAGTTTTCTTCTTAAAAAACTTGATTTTTTTCAGAAAAAAACTTCAAAAGTTGGTAAACACAAACAAGTCATTTTATTGCAAAAATTTCGATACATACCACTTTATTTTAAACCATTTCTTAAGATAGCAACGCTTTAATTTAGATATAAAATGAGTTAAAATATTAAAAAGTTTTATTCTTCGGCATCGGATTCGGAACTGCTGTTATAAGTTTCCTGAAAAAAGAAGAAAAGAAAATAATTTAAAAAATATTTTAATAACTGATTGACGAAAATAGTATTCAACCTATTAACTAGCACACATGCCTATTATTACATTTATAACAACAATGATGAGCACTAATAAGATATATGTTTAAATAGGTTCATATATTTTAAAGTTATGCATTATTAGTTTAAAAAGTTAAACTGAACATTATTGAAGCACCACTTTTTAAAATCGAATACATCTGAGTTGAATATTTTATAGCAAAATATACCTGGGGAGAAAGATTAGAAAAATGTTTAAAAATATCTCTATGTTAAACCACATAAACGAATGAAAGTCCTAAAATTTTAAAGAAGATTTCTGAAAAGTTGGCAGATATGTATAAAATCAAAATAGACAAGTAATATAAAAAATATATATATTTTTTAAGTCAATTCCTACTTAGATCAACAAAGAAAAATTTTAAATTAATTAAATACTATTAATGAATTAATATTTGAAAAACCGTATTAACATCAAGTGTCATCCCCTACAAGTTTAAAAAAAATTTATTTGAACTTGAGTGGATGAATAAAAAGTGTTTTATGAGCGATTGAAAATTTGAGCAAGATGTATAGATATATATAGAGAGAGTGTGAACTAGTAGTAGTAATTGAAAAAATTAGAAGTTATAATGTATAGCTTAAAATATTCATGAAGAATTTAATAATTTTTTAAGCATACATCAACAAGAAGAGTAATTTAAGTGCAGCATATATCATAATGTGTGTAACTTACCTTTATGGGAAGCGGAAATGTCAATACATCCTTATCTTTATCCAAATTTCTTAAGCAGTAATTGTGCAGCAGTTTTAAAGATGACAGCTGAAGATTGCTCAAAGGAATTTCTGTTTCTATGAATTCTTGAACTAACTTAGAAGCTTCCTTATACATATTTGTATTAACTTAAACAAGAAATAAAAACATCATTACAATACATCACATTTAAAATATTTCTGTTATTCATTTTATGAATACATTTTAAGTATTAAACTAAACGAAAAAATCTTAACAAATACTTATAACCAAATATTTAAGAATAGATCAGAATAAATGCGCTTATGAAATTTCTACTCATTTGAATTTAATGAAATTTGGTAAAAAAAGAAGAAAAAATCATCGTAAATCATCATAATTAAGCATAAAAGAAAAACAATATATTTATTTTCTGACTAAAAAATAAACAAAATGAAGTCACAGCATACGAGTTCAATGAATGATTAATTTCAATACAGAGTGTTATCACCAATAAAAACTATACAGACGAGCCAGCGATCCTCTATTCACACAATAACAGGTGTTTGTTAATTCGGTTAGCGGCAAGGCCTGTGTTAAGGCAGTTCGAACACTCGAAAGCGGGGATCTCCAAACTTTTCCGGTCGCGGGGCGAAAATTGAAGAAAAAAAAGGTTGGTGGGCCAAGAAAAATTTTGCTAACATTTTAAAAACAATATACAAGTATTACAATTTAAATATATTAATGAGCAGAATGAAATCGAGATTTCATTTTTAAAAGTTCCTTTTAGTGAGGTTCGAAGTGAGAACCTCACTATAAGGAATCACAAATGCTCATCTGTCAGTCTACTTCTGAAATAATTCTTTCCAAGATTCATAGTTGAAAACACTTGTTCACATATATCAGATGAAGCAAACACAGCACTGATTTTCTGGCCGTGAGATATTGAATTTGGGAAACCTACTTTCGATATTGATTTGTAAAGCTCTAACTTTGGCATACTTAGAAACAACTGCTTGAGATGATTGTTAGAATGTAACTCAATTCAACTTGCAAATCCTTTCCGATTGAAAGCTGTCTCTGCTTGCTATTTCCGTCGATTTAGGTTTTGTAGAACAAAAATAGAGAAAGTAAAAAGATCATCAATCCTTTGAAAAAAGGAAGAAAAAAAATATTTAATCAAAGTAGAAAAGGAGATGGATATATAATGTATAAATATATATTTCTTTTAATTTGCCTCGGACCGGCAAATAAAAATTCTATCCGCGGGCCGGATAGAATCTTCCGGCGGGCCGGATTTGGCCCGCGGGCCGTAGTTTGGAGACCCCTGCTCTAAAGAATGCAACCTAAATATGCATTAAATATAAAGAGCGCAATTCTAAATTGCAGGTGCAATATAAATATTTGAAGATAACATATCGGCTAATATCTGGTTCAAGTTCGAAGACCATCTGGCGAATCCATGGGACCAATAATTTTCTCACAAAGAAACTTCTATGCCAACTGACCTCTAAGTGGTCTAGCATTATGGCAGACCACACAGAGATCGGTTGGATGAAGAAGTGATCATAGGACGACTCCTTACTCCTACGATTTCATCAACCACACCTCTGTAAGAACGAATAAATGGATCAAGAATGTTGTCTTTATATTACTGGGCAGTAACGGTGCTTCTTTGAACGATATGCAGGTCAGTGAGGTCGGTCATCCAGAGAGATACCTGCCCACACACATATGCTACACAAAACAAATCTGGGAAAATAGCCGACATGCCCATTTTGGGCCTCAATCGCGTCAAATCTCCATTGGTACCGAAAACATTGAATGCGTCAGCTTCGTGATGTTTTCGCCAAAAATGAAACCCATATCGTTACACAGCCACCGTCTTCACACCGTGGGACTTCTGGCTATTCCCTAAACTCAAAAGACCACTCCGGCGACTCCGTTTTGAGTCGAAGAGATTCAACGTGAATCGCCGCGCGCTTTGAAGGTCATCCCTGCCGATGACGTTTTAGCATGCATTGAGGATTGGAAAAAAAGTTGGCATAAGTGCATTGTGTTCGGAGGGGATGACTTTGAAGGCGATGAAATAAATTTGGAAGAATAAATAATGAGTTTTTGAAAAAATAATAATTGGTCTTACTTTTTGGGTACAGCAGTATCACATATAACTTACATATCAGAGCTTTTTTTAAAAAATCTTCTTAAATTCAGACCTAAAGCCTCTAGAAAGGCATCTTCTCCTAATGAAAATATTGCTTCTGTATCAAAAATTGCTTTAAAAAGAAATAGGCAATTTCTTCTTCTACATACTCCAGAAAAGAAAAAAAAAGTATGAAATTTTTTTTAAATTTATGAAAAGTATTGTTGAGCTTATATGTTATGAGAATACGAAAACGAAAATTCTACATTATCAATTTTGTACTAAACTAAAGAAATTATAAAGGTGATTATTTTTTTTTCTTTCTTGGAAATGTAGAGTCGTTACAGTTTCCATTACTGTTTTTGTAAACAGTCAAATTAGAATTGATAAAAAAAATTCTGGAGTATGTATTCAATAAAAATATAAAGAAAATTTAATAAAAAAAAAATAAAAAAATCATGATTCAATTCAAAATGAATAATCCAAATAATACATACCTAACAAATTAAGCATACACCTGTAAGCCCTAACTTTCACGTTTGTATCTGTGCAGTGCTTCCTAAGAAATTCGCTGTAACTCTTAATCAAACTAATCTGTTGGGAAAAAGATGAACATTTATTTATGTTTACTTAAAAAAATTAAAATTCAATAAAACAACTTGATTTTTATATAATTTACATTAAAAAAATTTCATATTTTAGAAGGAACACTCACATTTTGTGTAGAGCGTATCTTTTGGCATATTATAGAACTAACTTGCTTCAGTGACACGGGATGCTTCTGTAGAGGAAAAAAAAATTATAAATTGTATTAATTTGAAAACTGAAATCTGTTCGGCAAATTTCGACTTATCATGTATGAACATGATAAGTTGCATATACGCAACCCGACCGTCGACTGAACATCTGCTTACTATGCTACATCATCACCTTCCCAGTCAATTTGTGCGGCAAACTTCCATGGATCATAACTTTAAGAAGCCACTCATCACGGACTTCAACTGCCCTAGGAAGTTGACATCAGTTATTAGCAGACTCAGAACTAATCATTACAGAGGGATGAAGATTCTCCCAGACAAAACCAGGGAATATATCCTCTGCAGAAATTGCCCCAACGCTTTCCTAACACCTAAGCACATTCTGGAGTGCCCAGCACTCACTCCCCGTGTTTTGCAATTGGGCATGGTGCCAATCGAGGCCAACTTAAGAGAAGTCCTGTATAGTGAAGCGACGCCATTGCTAGCGGCCGCTATCGTGTAGACTTTTGACTTGATCTAAATTTGATAATTATATTTTAAAACCATGGACACGATAACAACAACAACAATTCCATGGATCGGGCCCACACTCCAGCCTTGGATCGTCGTCTTGTGGTGGATCGGACGTACGAAGTCTTGTATCTTTCCCAGGGGACTTGAACGTATAGAGGCAAGTGATGACTAAAAACACTATCACACCGGCCACATGTTGACGCGCACGGATTCAGGCTTGGTGGCCCGGCCCAAATCATTCGCTGCAACTTTTTCCAGGCGTTTCTCCAACCGCCGTTTACGCTCAGCTTCACGCATCTTTTGTTTCGCTTCAGGCTTCTGTCTGCTTCGTCAAGCCTCCTACTCCGTGCTTCGTTGTTTGGTGGCTTGGCTCGACCCATATCACTTTATTTGCTTGCTGCACTAATGGACAAATGTGAACCGTGTTTACATTCGTTAAACAATGTTTGCATTTGTCCATTGTTGTATCCATTATTCATTGTCCTTTGTAAGCAATAGCTAGCAATGGACTTTATTTGCCTGCTGCACTAATGGACCAATGTAAACATTGTTTACATCCGTTAAACAATGTTTACACTTGTCCATTGTTGTATCCATTATTCATTGTCCTTTGTAAGCAATAGTTAACAATGGACTTTATTTGCCTGCTGCACTAATGGACAAATGTAAACATTGTTTACATTCGTTAAACAATGTTTACATTTGTCCATTGTTGTATCCATTATTCGTTGTCCTTTGTAAACAATAGTCAACAATGGACTTTACTTGCTTGCTGTACTTTTTGGATTGCGCCACAGACCCATAACCAGGACAACACCATGTTCACACATGATAATAAATTATTTAGCATTTGGTTAATAACTTTTGGTATAAAATCAGCAATCAGCGAACTTACTAGAAATATGTTTTCAGCTTCCTCGTAATCTTCACACATGAAATTAAAAGCCCATATAATCGAGTGAGGAACATCGAAATTCTCGTGCTCCAAATAACAGTTGGCTAATATAACGGCTGAAAGAGTAAAACTCCAACTATAAATGCGTCTATTTAATAATTTATTTTCTACAACTGAATTTGACTACTGTGTCCAAAAATTAAGACCAATTTTCAATTTAAAATTCCAAGGGCTTATGGAATTTCAACTTTTTTTTAGGTTGCTGGCACTGTCCTTGGCATGTGTGTAAAATTTAACGCAAAATATTCATTAGTGTTTGAATTACGCTTGGCTTTGTGAGACGCTAAAACGGATTCCGGCGATTTTTGAAATGCCTGAACTAATTGAGCAAAGAACTTGCATTCTATTTTGTTTGTAGAAACGTGTAGAATGTGCTAAAGGAATTCGGTAAGTATTCTTATATCGGAAAGAAATGTTTAGAGGTGGTATAAACAATTCAAAGAAGGCAGAGAACGCGTTGAAGACGAAGAGCCCTCTGGTCGACCATCAACCTCCACCGACGAAGTTCACGTCCACGCCGCGCGCTTTGAAGGCCATCCCTGCCGATGACTTTTTAGCATGGTTTGAGGATTGGAAAAAAAGTTGGCATAAGTGCATTGTGTCCGGAGGGGATTACTTTGAAGGCGATAAAATAAATTTTGAAAAATAAATAAAGAGTTTTTGAAAAAAAATAATTGGTGTTAGGTTGTAATTGGTTGTAATTGGTGCACAGTAGTAAAATATAATTTTACAATAGAAAGCATAACAACTTTGTAAAATAAAAGTGTTGAAATAGAGAAATATTTGCTAACTGAAAATTTCTAATGGAAACATTGCTTTAAAAATAAAATAAATCACATTTTATTTACAACTATAAATAACTGATACTATCAGCAGTTAATTATAAAAGCAATAAAAAGAAGATAAATTTAAAACAAATTTATATAATTTTGGTTTTTATACTGCCTTAATGGTCATAAGTAGAAATATTAAAATGTTATTCATTTTTTTAAAGAAATTTTAAATATTTATTGCACTTTTAATTGTAATAATAAATTGAAAAGAAATCACTACTAATTATTCTTAGCAGAAACTATTTTTGACGATTAATTTAAATGAAAAGTAATAATTTTTATTATTTTACAATTTTATGTTAGGTTTAAAATATTAAGTTAAAAATTTAAATATTAAGTTGTTAAAAAATTAAATATAAAAGTTGTAAAAAGTTAAATACTAAGTTGTCTCACTTGTATTTGCAAATAGCTTATGGCCCATAAGCTGTTCATTTCTTTTGAATATTTTCAAGATAGGATAGAAAATTGATTGGAATCGCATAATAAAACAGGATTTTCTGCTTTGTTTTATATGGCATGATTTACTCCGTATAGATTTGTCTACAATAACTCAAAATATTCAGAAATATTCTTTTATTTTGATCACTTTTCTTAAACTCCAGGTGAGTAATCTTTTAGCCTCCATTTTTATATTATCCTCGATGTAATCAGTTTCAAGTTATGGTTTCTAGTATAAAGTAGTAAAATTGTTCTTAAAAATATAGTTTCGATTATTTTCGTCATTTTTTTTAGTTTTTAGGAATGTGCACATTTTAAATTCACAATATTTTAATGATAGCCATTTTTAAAAAAGGCTAGATATAATAATTGATGTTTTTTTCTTCTTTTTTCTTCTAATGCAGCTGGCAAATAGACCGAGATCTTCGCCATAAGGGCTGCACCTATGTTACTCACTTTGCATGACCCAGGGGGCGCGTGTAACTTGATGGTAAGCCACGGACGCGGAGTAGCAATGCCCCCGCAGCGCTCTACGATCCTATTAGGACCGCGACCTACGGCTTAAAGTAGATTCACTTCAAAATAATAAAATTATGCATTTTTTATTGGAAAACAATGGAAACCATAAAAATGCTTTAAAGTTTATTTCCAAAAGTTGGAAATGTAATTTTAACGGTTATTTATTATAAATAAAAATAAATAATAAACTTTACACTGTTCAATTGAAACATCCGATATTCTTTTAAATATTTCGTTTTTTTTTCTGGCAAATAGACCGTGATCTTCCCCATAAGGGCTGCACCAATGTTACTCACTTTGCATTCAGGGGGCACATGTAACCTGATGGTAAGCCACGGACGCGGAGTAACAATGGCCCCGCAATGCTCTGCGATCCTATTAGGACCGGGACCTACGGCTTAAAGTGGATTCCAAAACACTACAAACACCCATGGCAAAGCCGGGATTTGAACCTGATACATGTGGTACCGAACGCCAGAGCGCTAGCCATTCGGCCATCAGGCCCCCTAATTGATGTAAATACTCCGCTTTTCAATTGATAAAAAGCTAACAGCATTAAAAAACTGCTTGAGCTTCATTTTAACATTTTTTTTACTTCAAATATCTGAATCTTAATTAGCCATTTTATCAATACTTAACTATTTAAATGGTAAAAAAAAACAATTTATTACTAAAAAATTTGATTGTGGTATCTTGCATTTGTTATTTATTATCATTTTCCCTGAAGATCCTATTGTCTTTGGAAAAAAAAAAATAATATATTCTTATATTATTTCAAAATTAGTTTGTTAGTCAATTTTGAAATAATATAAAAGACAGGACACTAGAGACTAAAACAAATAATTAGGGGAAAAATATTCATAATACTAACAACCCCAAGTTTTATATTTAAATACTCATTAAAAATGATTAAAAATGTTTCTAGAAAAATAACATAACTCCTAATAATTGCTTTATGATTATGCGTTCACTTACCTTCATTATAAGTATCAGGATTCTCTAATAATTTCATAAAACTGTGCACTGAAAATAATTTATTATTTTCTTGAATGCGACCTTTAAGCTCTGTTAGGTAGTGATCAGAATTTCTCCTAAGTAAAAATATATTGATTTCAGAACAACAATAATGCGCAGTTTAATGTCCGGAAAATATGTGAAAAAAAAATAAAAAAACAGTACAGCCATTAAGTTTTTTTTAAGCAATTAGAATTATTCTTAAATAATTTCTAGAAATATTATTATATAAATCTATTAATTATTTCAATGTCTTAATAATGAGAAAATTTTTAATTTTGAAAAAATTACAATTAGTATAAAAAAAAAAAATTAGAACAAAAAAAAAATATTTTTTTTTTTTTACTTGTTTCAATTCCAATACATTTGTTTTCATTTTGAAATGTGGCGCTCAATGGAATAAATATAATAATAATTGTTATTATTAAAGCAACTAATCGCAAATAATTGTTGTTTGATATCTTAATTTATAAAATTAGAAACGTATTTCACGATGCTAATCCCAGTTTAGATACTTGACAAATATTTATAGGTTTTAAAATATACTACTATATATATATATTTCTCTGAAATTAAAATGTAAAAAGGTTTTAATCAAAAACAGCAAAAAAAGAAAATTTCTGTACAACATACACAAATTTTTATTTTAAAGTAATATTTTACTTATTTAAAGAAGAAGACTCATAAATGATAAGTAATAAATGTAACGAACTTGTTGTGATGAAAAGCTACGCCTGCAGTCAGAGCAGCTCCCATGGCACAACTTGTATTGTTGCAAAATAAAAATTTCACCTGAAAACACAGAAACAAAAATCAAGAAAACTAAAAGTAATAATAAAAAAAAAACTTTTGAGCTTAAAAACTGCAAAATCTCATTTCAATTTTTACCATTCTTCCTACTTATTTAAATACACTACTTTCAAATACTTTATTCTATATTTGTACGAATGATTGTGGCAATATGTTTTACTTTGTTTATCACTAATTAATTAAATAAAAGGTGTACAATATATTATAGGATTACAACCCGCGTTGATTAAATGACCTAATATTCCTGTGTAAGGAACAGTAATTGCTAAAACACTGACTAAAATAAAGGATACTTTGAAAAAGGGTTCAGTATGTAAATGCTATGTTTATAGCAACCTGGCTTTTAAATAATAATCAGTAAATTTAAATTATAATAGATATATTTGCACATTGCTTTCAACTCAAACTTGGCCAATTTGACTAGTAAGAATTCATCTATATTTCTTTACTCACATCATAAAAATTTACAAATATGACACATTCTCTTCGCTATAGAGTTATAAAAAATTGTATAAAAGAAAGCAAACGCAATTTAATAATATATATATATATATAATATATGGCAGGACAAAAAGCATTAATAATTTTGTATAAAATTTTTCTAATTTTTTCATAAATAATCAATTATTTTATACTAAATAAATGTATACAATTCTATTTATCTCTTAAGTCGCGTAGAGACGGAAAGCTAGTCTGCTCCCGAACCACTTAAAAACCGGTATGACAGTATCCTCCGAGAGAAAAATGTGTTTCGATCCCGCTCCGACTAGAGTCGGTTTTTTTCCGGATATCAAAGGAATTCTCGCAGACCCCATTTACGACCAGCTTTCACCCACAGCCAGAGATAACGTGGGTTGTTTTTCGCGGTCAGATGGAGACACAATAAGATTGCCTCGGGGTTGGCTCGACTCTTCCTCTCGTCTGGACGGGGCTCTATATGAAAGCAAAATAAAAATCATTCGGTACAACATCAATTTATAAAATGATAATGAAAAGTAAATATTACACTTTTTTCCGGAGCAAGTGCAGCCATGTAAGTTTTCACATAAGTCTGATATTCAGGATATTCTTGAATAAAGAGAGAATTGACCAATATGGATATTCTGTTCCGAGTCAGCCTTTGCATTACAGTAGCTAAACCTAATAAATAAAGAAATATTTAAAAAACTTGTTTTCCTTAATTATTAATTTCAATATATTTTATGTTTTTTGCAGCTTTTCGTCTCTTAAAAAAGGATATATATATATATACATTTAAAAGCATTTTAAAAATTTTCAAAGCAAAATAAAATATACACAATTTACGAAATAAGAAAGATAAGAAAAAGAATATAATTTATCTGCAGG
This sequence comes from Caerostris darwini, assembly GCA_021605075.1. NCBI lineage: Eukaryota > Metazoa > Arthropoda > Arachnida > Araneae > Araneidae > Caerostris > Caerostris darwini. The sequence continues at coordinate 10,071 of BPLQ01005946.1, read as the reverse complement.
TTACAGATTTATTATAAAATGGGCATTAGTGTGTCTTTTTAAAATTTTTATTGCACATGAATTATTAAATAAAATCAATATTTCATGCCTTTTTAATTTAGATTACAAAACATAATTCACCTCTAACAATTACGATTTTCTTCTCCTTTATACTTGTCTGGCAATATATATATATATATATATATATAAACTCATAATATGTTCTTTTTTTCTTTTTTGTAATGGACATGAGCTTTTGATGTTGTTTGAGAAAATTTGTTCATTGTAATACACACAAAAAATACATTGTTAACAGTAACAATTTACTTTTCCACCCATTTACAATTACTTTTTAAATGAACCATTTTTGTTATGTGTTATAATAAACCATGTATGTTGATTTGTTTTATCAATGAATTTTTTGGTTTGTGAGGATTCAAATATACAGCTGAATATTGTAACTAAGATTTTTAAAACAGCAAATCAACAAACACATTGGTTGTTTCAGATAAATGTATAATCTGAGCAATGTCCAAAGTCCATCCAACTCCGATCCCTCTGAACAAAGCACTTTCATTCTCAATCTCAGTTTTGCTACTGAAACAATATGCAAATTTTTATAAATAGATTCTGGAATGTGCATTACACATCATTAAAATATACAGAAACATTATTTTATATGTGTGTGCAACTTTTTAACAATTGCAAAAATAATTTTTAAAAAATATAATGAAAAAAATGATTTTAATTCTTTAATATAAAAATGTTCCCTAATCATAATTTAAAATACACATTATTTTGATTATTGTGATGCATCCCATAAAATTTGTTTCAAAGAACTTCACAGTTAACCTGAATTCTAGTAAAATGCAAAGGGAAGAAAAAAATAGAAGGAGTTTCTAAACAGGCAATTAAATTAAAATAGTCAGAATATTAACAAAAGATTCTTCTAATGCAGCTGGCAAACAGACCGTGATCTTTTATACCAGGGTCTCCAAACTACGGCCCGCCAGTGTCATTCATGCGGTCCGCGACAGCGAATAGCTTATTGTTCCTGTAATAAGTAGGATAAAAAAACACAGAATGATATTAACTCGGTTTTATTGACTTGCTAGGCAAAGCTTAATGACAAGCATAATACGCAGAAAATTTAGCTTAAGCATAACATCTAACAAATAATTGAAATGAATCCCACTAACATTATAAACTTGTGAACATCCCGCGGTTACCTACGGTAGTTAAGTTGGTTTAAAGAGTATCGCATATGTATGCATATCGATGTTTGGAATGTATATATCCTGAATCAAACATATGATTTTTATCCTGAAAATCCCTCAGGAACGGAAAAGCTAAAAAGTGATTTTCCATTGACAACAGTTTGTAGTTAGCGACTCGGCGACTGATCTAGAAATTATAGATAATGGCAGAAAAATTAAAGCGGTTTTGGCCCTTGGTACTTACTGGAATAAACAGTATGGCCCTAAGGCTAAAAAGTTTAGAGTCCCCTGTTTTATGGCATAAGGGCTGCACCGATGTTACTCACTTTGCATTACCCAGGGGGCGCGTGTAACTTGAAGATACGGACGCGGAGTCACAATGCCCCCGCAACGCTCTATGATCCTATTAGGACCGGGACCTCCGGCTTAAAGTGGATTCACTTTAAAATAATAAAATTATGCATTTTTTATTGGAAAACACTATACTTATTGCATAACTTTGCATTACACAAATGATTAATAATGAACAAATTTTATTTTCAGATTTTTTTTCTTTCTTCTTATAAGTTTTAATAAATTTGATTATAGAATTGGAAATTAGAATTACAATATCAAAAAGATTTTTCTTAAAATTTAAACAATTTTCTATAAGAGGTTTATAAGTTTTTATATAAATCAGTAAAACCTACAGATAGAAGTTAACAGCGCTCCACGCATCAGAATAAGTTTGGCCACATAACTTGCAATGGAAGCATCATCCAAAGTAGGAGTGCCAGAAGTAACAGGCAAAGCTGAGATCATATCGGAATGAGTTTCGGCACTATTTTTAAAAGTATATACATGTGTATTTTGCAATTTTCAATTGCCATTAAAAGGTCATTTAAATGATAACACTCAGATGAAATTTACTATTTGTAAGTTTATATATACATAGATGTCTTTACTTTACATGATTAGAAATATTTTTAATGAAAAATATAAAATGTACTACTGTGTCCAAAAAGTAAGACCAGTTTTCAATTTAAATTTCCCAGGCATGTGGCAATTCAATTTTTTTTTCTTTTTTAGGTTGTTGGAACTGTCCTTGGCATCTGTGTGAAATTGGACGTCAAAATATTCATTAGTGTTTGAGTGACGCTTGGCTTTGTGAGATTTTTGAACTGTCTAAATTAATTGAGCAAGAACTTGCGTTCAATTTTGTTTGTGGAAGCGTATAGAATGTTGCAGAAGGCATTTTGTGAGCATTCCTATATAGGAAATAAAAGGTTTAGAAGTGGTATACACAGTTCAAAGAAGGCAGAGAACGCGTTAAAGACGAAGAGCCCTCTGGTCGACCCTCAAAATCAACCGACGAAGTTCACATCCAAAAAATTAAAGATCGGGTGCTTGCAAACCGTCAGTTTACAATGAGAGACCTTGCTGATAATGTTGGAATTTCGAAATTCTATCTTAAAAGATGTTTTGGGCCTCAAACGCGTCAAATCTCGATGGGTACCGAAAACATTGAATGCGCAGCTCACACTGCATTGATTCTTTGTCACGTTTCCGCAAAAAATAAACCCATATCGTTCCACAACCACCGTATTCACCTTAATTTAGCATCGTGCTACTTCTGGCTATTCCCTAAACTCAAAAGACTCTACTGAAGAGACATTTCAAAAATCGCCGGAATCCGTTTTAGCGTCTGACAAAACCAAGCGTAACTCAAACAATATTTTGACGTCAAATTTCACACAGATGTCAAGGACAGTGCCAACAACCTAAAAAAATTGAAATACCATATGCCCGGAAAATTTAAATTGAAAACTGGTCTTATTTTTTGAACACACTATTTGTAAGTTTATATATAGATGTCTTTACTTTACACGATTAGAAATATTTTTAATGAAAAATATAAATGTATATATTACCAGATTAAAATAGTAATTAAGTTTCTTAGAATTCTTATATTTTTAAAATAACTTTTATAAAAATAATATTTAAATTTCTGAAAATGTATTTAAATAGATTACATTAAATGTATTTTACTACCGATAGAGAAAATCTCAATGCCACCCTAAATAGTTTAGAGGTGGAAAATAACTTTATTGCCAAAAACAGTTTAGTTGTTGCATTGTAAGTTTATATGTCAAAGGGCTCAAACGAAATTAATAGAAATATATCATAAAAAATACTGAAATATCATTAGTGTGTTTAAACGTGATTCTTTTACTAGACAATCCTAAATGGAATAGATAATTTTTAAAGGACTAAATAACTATTTATTGTAGAAATTTAGTTTGTCACGTGACATTATTTCTGTCTTAAAGACAGCAAGAATTGGAATTAATTGGTTGCAGATAGATTTAAAAATAAGTAAGAGCTATGATAGTTTCAAGTAGTTAAGGGTCATTCATCTGATGAGATTTGATACTCAATAATCACTGAGTTTTGACTAAATATCATTTTAAAGATGTTGTATTTGCATTTATAAAATATAATAAATAAATATCACAACGTAATTAGCAGTACTAAAAAGCTTGCTCTATTAAAAAACACCACACAAATTGTATAATTAATGTTATATACTATTCTACTTTATGCTTATCATAAAATTGCGATTTTTTAATACTTGCTATTTTTAATTATTATATCATTATTTATAATTTTTTTTTTGTTTAAAAAATTTTGAATCAAATAATAAAAAAATATTGCTTCCGTTATATAGGTTATTATTTTATTAGTACAAAATAAACTTTGTAATGTTTTACAGGTTGATAACTATCAAATTCTATAAAACTGTTGGATAAATACTCTGTAATAAGATTTTAAGAGTACACAATCAATAAAAAATAAGAGTCTAATCTTCAGAATAAAAATATTATTATACTGTCAAGTTATTTTAGATAAATCAAATTATATTACCTCAGAAATTTGTGAATGTCTGGAAATGATAAACCTATATTTTTAAACAAATCCTCCATGTCGCATTTTCTACAAAGCAGAAGTTGATGATGGAGTTCCAAGAATGCAAACCTTATTTGCTCAAGCAGACCGTCGTCTCCTACAAACAACTGGAATCTAAAGAAATAACGAAATGCTTTTAACAAGCTGCAGAATAAAGTGATATTACTATTCAGCTATATTTAACAAGAAGAACTAAAGGCTCGTTCCCACCGAGGCGAGAGGCGGTGACGCGACATGCGGCAGGCGAGAAAATTTTTTCGACTCGTTCGTCAGAAATAGCATTACGCCTAGTGAAGTTCCGCTTCGAGTTGAAAGTTGGCCAACTCGAAGCGGTGGATTTCAAACCGGTTTCAGGCGAATGCGGTGAGGCTAGTGATTTCACGCTTAAACGCCTCACGCCTCGGTGGGAACGAGCCTTAAATGAAGAGAAAAGAGAACAACAAACTTAGAGAAATCAAGAGGCACAGTTGTAACACCCCAGTCAAATTCTGTTGCAATTGCATCGAGACAATCATTAGAACCAAACTTACTAATATCAATTTCAACAGAAACCTAAAGGACAAGGAAGAATAAATATTTTTTTCATCGCACAATTACTGAAAAATGTAACATACAAGAAAAAAAAATTATACATACTATCAAATAATAACTCGATTTTTATAAAAATAGTTATATATTTAATTTAACATTGCTGAAGAAAAATATAGCATACAATTTAAACAAATTTTTTAAAGAAATATTTTCAAGATATTGACATTCAATCTAAAACTTCAATGATAAAAATTATTGAAAATCAATAATTACCAGGCTTATAAAAATATCGACCCGAAAATTTCAAATGATATCAATAAAGATAAAAATTTTGCAACAATTAAATTTCTGAAAATCAAATACAAATTCTTATTAAGTAAATAAAAATGTTCTTTGCTTTAAAACAACTTTCTATAAATAAGCATAAAATTTTTATTGTAAAACAAATGAGGGAACTGTAAGTCGTAGGACCCATCTATAGTTAGCAATTGAACATTCAATGCTGATTAAAAAAAGTTGAGGAAATTTCACCTAGCGGCGATGTATGTTTGTATATGCTATCATTGAAATGAAAATGCCTAGTCTCCTTTTGTATACATTTTGCAAGATATTCCTGACTAATTGCGCCAGATTTTGACATTTTAAGATGTCATAACCTGGCGTCTTGCCATACTCGTCTATCCACACACGTTAAATTACGCGACCACATGACATAACACATTTTGATTAAGAAACGCATTGAAGGGTATAGCAGCTATAAGTCAAACGACTACAGGTGACCTGCTGAATGACAATCCGACATTAAATTTTCTGAAGTTCTACTTAAATTATAAGAATAATCCATTATATGACTTTTTTATAGAGCTTCTATATAAAGTAATATTCTAATATTAGTCAACTCCATTCTCGGCCATCTCCTCCAAGAGTCGAGCAGGATTCCTCTCTGAACATTATGCGATATCAGTCTGATCGGCTATGGCACCACTTTATACTAATCTGATGATATCAACAGCTGTTTTGAGTTTGTAGAAATCATCAGCATGTAGTAGTGTGGAAGAGGTTGTAGCACGAGGAACGACGGACAATGGTGTCAGAGCAGTTTGGGCTTGTCGATTCTTGCCTCGTATTTGAGTTGCCGGACAACTCAAAGCCCACTGAAAAGTTCCTTGCAATGACCACTTATGTACATTAGTGTCGCAACAGGGAAGAGTGACAGCCTATTGCTCTGTATGGTCAATCAAATGTACGATCAAGTTCGAAGTCCAAATTTTTTATGAGGTTTTCGGCCAAAGACATATAACGAATTATTCTATATTCCATTATTCCATATTACATTCCATTATTTTTTATTATTACAATATACAGTACCATCTGCATATTATACATATTAAATTACGGAAAGGACATTATTAAGAACTTGATCTACGAAAATCTCATTGAATCCGATGACGACCAAGTATCCAGATTGACAATTGCTGATGGAAATGAACATATTTGTTAATGTACACTGAACCATCTCCGCTGCTGTGAATCTTGTATTACTTTTGGTGATTGTTCCTTTGAACATCTATTGTAACAATTTTTATCATTCGATAGTTTATTCTCTTTGAATTTTCCTAACTTTCTCTGTCATTTCCGCATACTTTCCGTTCCATTCAAACCCCTTTATTTATCTTTACATTTTAGAGATATATATGAGGGTCAGTGGAATACTAAAATTAAATAAACACACACTCTACTTGTTAATATACCGACATAGAAATGGGGCCGTTGGTCTACGTATTCTCGTAGGACGGCCAAATGAATTAACATTAATAAGAAGCAATTAAAATAAATACTAGGACAAACAACTAATTTACTTTTACCCGTTAATGAATACGAATAAATACTATGACAATAAAATTTAGGATTTTTAATATTTGGCAGAATAAATAAAATAAAAAAAGTTTTATAGAGAATGTTTATAGAGAAATGTTTACAGAGAAGTATTCATAATATTTCGCACGCATACCTCAATCGAAAATATTCCTCTGAGTGTGTGGGCAGTGAGGTACCAGTAGCCTCATATCCTTTTTACCAAGAAAAAATGCTCACCGACCATTCCAAAGATGGACATAACTCTCCATTACAAATTATCCCTGGAGCCATTCTCGCAGCAAAAATTGTGCACCAGGCTCACGCACTATCGTAGATCGTTCGCTCTGCTTTCAACGGGTCTTCCTTTCTGCCCGCAAAAACTCCAAAAAAGGGATGGATCCCACCAAACCGACCGGTTCTTTTGGACCTGACCGTGTGACCGGAATGGGTTATCTACCATTCCTGGATTCATACAAAAAATAAAGGAAATACCCCTTACCCTCACACAACAGGATAATTACCAGTTACAACATCCTCCCACCTTTAATTTAGGCTGGAGCCAAAAATTAAACTCTAAATTTTCTTACACCTATTTTGCTATGGGTATACACATCCATAAAATTACACATAAAAAATAAAAATTAAATTGAACACTGCTTGACAAATATGAACACATAAAAACAAAATACTATGAACTAAATAAAATTACATCATATAAATGTTACATCATGAGAATTACAATTTCAAATACTAATTCAAAAAAATAATAGCCTTTCTATTTACAGTCTCAAACATTATTTCTTAGTTGATATAAACAGTCGTCCATATCTGGACCTGTTTTCAGTTGTCCAGGTGAGTACAGGATCTCCAGAAGTTGACAACTCCAACGGGTAAAGTTTTTGAATTGGTCGCGTCAAGCAACCACTACTCGTTCTCACCTGTACTACCCTGGACGCACCATCTCTACTGCTGTAGATTTTCTCAATTCGGCCCATAGGCCACATGACACGTTTTTTGTTTTCCAGTTCGATGAGAACAATGTCCCCGACTTTAAGTTCTTGGCACGTGGCTTTGGCCTTCTGCACAAGTTGGCTTAAGTATTCCTTACGGAAACGACTTCTCAGTTCTCGACGCAAAGTGTTGCAGTGATTCACGCGCACATTCAGTTTGTTGGAGTCGACTGAATCTAAATCAGGTACCCCCACTTGTTTTATGTCTTGCAAAACCAAGGAAGGAGTCAAAGGAATGAGTTCATCTGAATCGTCCGAGATATAAGTCAACGGGCGGCTGTTTATTGATGCTTCAACATCACAAAGTATCGTTAGAAGCTCTTCAAAATTTACTGATGATCTTCCTATAATGCGCACGAGCAGGCTCTTGACTGAACGAATAAGCCGCTCCCACCATCCCCCCCACCAAGCAGCAGTAGGGGGATTGAACTTCCACTTGATCGGATAACATTCGTTTTCCGATATTTTCTGCCAATCAATTTTCTTCAAGGCATTGTCCGTTCCTCTAAAGTTTGTAGCATTGTCCGTGTACACCGTTGATGGACGGCCTCGCCGTGCAATAAATCTTCTCAAGGTTTGCATGAAAGATTCTGTGCTGAGTGACGTAAGAGGTTCAAGATGAATTGCCCTGTGCACTGCGCAAGTAAATAACACAATCCAGGCTTTTCCCCTCGGTTTAAGAAGTAAAGGACCACAAAGATCTATACCCGTTATCTCAAAGATTGCCGATTCTCTTACTCGGTCAAGAGGCAACTGTATAGGTGGAGTAGTCAACGCTTTTGCAGTGAATCTTTTGCATACAACACAACGTGATACGCAAGATCTTATATTTCTCTTGGAAGAAAAAATCCAGTATTGCAGTCTTAATTTGGCTGCCAATATCTGCACACCTGCATGACAGTACTTTAAATGATATTCTCTTATCAAGCACTCAGTTAAGTAGTGTTTGGACGGAAGAAGGATTGGATATAAAAAGGACAGATCATCATCTCGTTCAATGATCCTAGTTTTAACACGAAGAACCTCGTCATCACCTCGCACCACTTGCAGACCATGCACAGAATTTTCTTTCTCATGAAAATGCTTTTTCTGCTCTATACTCCACAGAATGATCTCAGCCTTAGCTTTTTCTTCAACTGTTAGGGTTTTAGTACCATAAGAAGGCTTTTTTCTCAATTTATTTACAAAACGCATCATCCAGCAAAAAACTCTCACAATCTTAGAAAAACTGGATAAACGTTCGAACCACTCGGGCTTCTCTATTTTTACACTCAAGTCAACAATTATTTTCTTTTTCATCTCTGCTGCAATTAATTCTTCGTTTGGCGAAAATTCAGACTTTGGCCATGACTCCGGGAAAGCTTTCAAAAATTCAGGTCCCTCCCACCAACCGTACTGCAACAGATGTTGGAGTGTACAGCCGCGTGATGCTATGTCTGCTGGATTTAATTTCCCTGGGATGTGTCTCCAGTATTCCTTCTTAGACAGACTTCGAATCTCTCTAACTCTATTATTTACGAACACTCCCCAGTTTTCTTCTCGTTGAATCCAGCAAAGAGCTACTGTTGCATCAGTCCAGTAGTAGGTAGGGACTTCTCTCAAAGATAAAGCAGTAACAACGTATTTAGCTAGGCGTGAGCCTAAAACACACGCTAATAACTCTAAGCGTGGAATAGTCACCTTCTTTAATGGAGATATCCGTGATTTTGCAGCAACAAATTTCACATAAACCTGACCACTGCTTTCACTTCTTAAAAATATAACAGTGGCGTAAGCATTTTTACTGGCATCACAAAAAATATGTAATGACCAGGAGTCTCTTTTTCCATAACCTATACGCCATTCCAATTTAAGCTGGGAAATACAAGACAGTCCGCGGTACCATGTTGAGAATCTAGATTGTAGTTCATCTGGCAAAGGTAAGTCCCAATTTGCTTCAGTTGCCCAGGCTTCCTGGAGTATTAATTTCGCAGGTACCATTGCTGGCACGACGAAGCCCAAAGGATCAAATACGGAATGTACTATCGATAGTAGTTTTCTTTTCGATAAGTCTGCTATTGGCTCAGACTTGAATGGTATAAATAAACTATCTTCTATACGGTCCCATTGAAGACCTAAAACTGGAGATATAGGTTCAACATTCTGTAACGATAGTTCTTGCTCTGGACCAAAAGTCCACATACGCAGTTCCATTTGGGCGTCCGCCATAATGGCAGTTGCTTGTTGTATAAATACTTCTAGCTCTACATTCGTATCAACTGAAGTGACGCAGTTGTCGACATAAAATGCATTTAACAGCTTATCTGCCACAACTTCAAACTTCGCATGTACATTTTTAAGATGGAATGAAATCACTGCTGCCAACAGATATGGGTTACTGGTAACACCAAAAACAACCCTTTTATGACGGAAGTCTACAATTTTGTTGTTTTCCCACCAAAGAAATTTTAGGTAATTTTGATCTTGTCGACTTATGCCAATCTGTAAAAAAGCTCGCCTAATATCGGACGTTACGCCAATCGCCTTTTCCC
>BPLQ01005943.1:0-107571 GCA_021605075.1 Caerostris darwini | reverse complement strand
TGAATTTATGGAAAACGTTTATCAACAATATTGATATAAACAATATATGGAAAAAAATATAGAGAAAGTTTGATGAGAAAAATTGAAATTGTAGCTCTTCTAACTGGAACTTGTATAAAATCTTTGGAAGAAATAATTGATGCAATATTTGAAATCTCCTTTCCACTTGATTACAGGAAAAGTGCCACAAATTTTCAAAAGGCAATGACTCTCATCTGCTTGGACGAAGGTTATTTCTTCTCCTGATAATACTTTTACTGAAGCAACAATAACGATGAGAACAATAATGTCATTGACAGATTGAAGCTTTAATAGATTCCTGGTGCAAATGGTATCTCAAATGATATCTTAATAGAATTTCATCCAGTTTCATTGTTTCTTTTCAGGATACTGCTTAATCAGATGGGTGAAAAAATAATATGTGCTATTTTAATACCCAAAACTTCTTCCCTTGAAAATCCCAATCTAGACGACATTTGATGGCTACTCTTTTCTTTTCAAAAATGTCTCGAAAAAGTATATATTAATAGAATTACGTTGTTTTTATAGATGGAAATTTACTTAGCAACAATCAATATGGATTCATTGTGTAAAAAAATGAACCGAACAGCCCTTGGGAAAAGAAAAAAAGAAAAATTATCACACCGCTTTCTAAATATTAAAGAAATATTTTACTTTGGACTGTGACACAGTATTCTAAAACTTATTAAAAGAAATGAGACTTCGTAGCAAAATTTACTCTCTAGTTGACGACTTCTTGAAGTATAGAACAGCTATAACCCTTTTGTGTTCTATCTTTAAAAAACTCCTGAGGTACTGTCTTCAGTGATCTGAGGGAGACACCCAAAGATAAGACTAATAATATATGGAATATATTATGCATAGAATAATCCAATGCTTGTATCACGAAGAAATACTTTCCCTCTATTCCCAAAAGATTAGCGCTGATCAATTTTTTTACTGATTTTAGAATCACTCAGTTTATGACTGCACAGGATGATATTAACTACTATTTAAACAGATTTAAACTATGTTAACAGCAGTGCCATTCATGTTTGTAGTAGCTCAAATCCACTTTAAACCGTAGGACACGTCTTAATATGGCTGCAGAGCGTTGGTTGACAACCCTTCCCAGCAAAAAGAGAACATCTCCTGTCTCGAAATCTGCCAATAGGCAGATGGCCTTGGTCCATCTTGGGACAGTTGAACCAATGAAGAAGTAGAAAAAACTATGTTAAACTGATCCTTACAACTGCAATGTAGATAGAGAGGTGCAGACTATCGGTCACAGTTTTTTTGAGCTGCTCTAGGTTTGAATATCCTAGAAATTTTTAATGAAAAATCTAATATTACAAGATATCAAAGGACCACAAAGTTTAGTCAACTTTATAATAAGATGCCTGCTTTTATAGCCTTTTATAAATTTGTAAACTCTGACTTTTATATTTCTTAGATCTCTTCCATATCCCTCTTTTATTTATTTATAAGGTCACGTCTCCTTTTAAATTTACTTTTCATTTGATATTTTTATTATTATTTCATTAATTTGTTCCTTACTTTTGTAAGCCTCGTGTTACACTTTGTGGTACACGAGGATATCTTATAAACTTCAATAAAAAAATCATATATGATATTGTTTATTACTTAAAGTAGCATTTAGTTATAATTATTGGTTGCCTTATTGCCATTAAAATAACCTTTCCCAATGCATTTCGAGAAAAATTTCTTGAAAAGAACAATAAATCGATGCACGTGAATATCAGACAAAACAAAATTTTCCTCTTCACTACACTTCACTGTTCCTCACTTTATCTAAAAATCGTCGAGCAAGTTAGGAAAACGAAATACGTAATGCCTATAATCGAAAGATTTGCAGGTGGCGTTAGATCGCTCAGGAAGAAAAAAAAATTATTCCACCAACTTCCACATTCATGAGAAGGTTTTCCCGGGAAGAATGAAAAAAAAAAACAAATAAGCAAAAAAAATTCCAAAACCGAAGTCTCATTCTGAGAGATGTGAACCAAGCTGCAAAATGAGATTTGAAGAAAAGCCTTTTCAAACAATATTTTGATCGAATCTTTATTTTTTTTTTATTCCTTGTCTCTTCACAAAGCCAAAGTTATGAAATGCGATTCGTGTCTGCGGGTGAATTCCCGCAGGGAACTAAAACCTTATTCATTTTGGTTCGGTTCTCTCTTAGAATATATCTGTATGTATGGATCTCTTCTTCGAAATGTGTTTGTATTGCACAATCTAAATCTAAAGGTATATGGGGGTTTTGTGTGTGTGTTAGATCTCTTATTAGAATATATATTTGAAAAGTTTGTTTCTCATTTAATTTATGTAATCTGAATTTAGAATTGCAAGTCTTTTTTCTCACATAACAAAAACATCCCATTTGCTGCTTGAATAAAAGAAGTATTATATGAGTGCATGATTTTAAGAAAGGACTTTATATCCCGCATAATGTATTCAACAAAGTAATGGATAAAATTTGGTTAAATTTGGTTTTGAAATACATAGTAAATATTATTTTCAAAATACGTTTCATGTTTGTCTGAAAAAAATAAGAAAACTTTGATTTTATAGATTGTTTCTGTAAATTATCATTGTTTTTAAGTAATTTGTTTAAAATTCTTGTTTGTTCTGCTTTAAGTAAACGCAAATAAAAAGTTATTCTTCTTGCCATAATTGAATATTACAATATATTTAAACTGTCTTATTAAATAAAGTTATCATATATTTTTTTCGAAATGTGTTTGGATTGCACAATCTAAATCTAAGGTATATGGGTGTGTATTGTGTGTGTGTTAGATCTCTTATTGGAATATATATTTGTCTCACATAACAAAAACATCCCATTTGCTGCTTGAATAAAAGAAGTTTTATGTAAGTGTAGGATTTTTAAAAAAGGACTTTGTATCATATGTAATGTATTCAGCAAAGTAATAGATAAAATTTGGTTAAATTTGGCTTTGGAACACATAGTAAATATTATTTTCAAATCAGGTTTCATGTTAGATTTGTTGTTTATCTAAAAAAAAACATCTTTTATCTTATAGATTTTTCCTGTAAATCAAGAGTGACCAACACAAATGATCTTGTGGGCCACTTTGAAAATGCATCACAACTCCGCGGGCTGCATATAAAATTATATATCCCATATTAGATTTAGACCCACTATAGACGTTTTTTGGAGTGAAAAATTATAACATAATGAGTTATTATTTTCGTGTTTACCATTATTCTTGCATGTAAACATAAATAATATAATAATAATGATACTAAACGAACATTGTAAAGAAATATATAACATTAAAAATGAAATATAAAAAATATGTAAATGTAAATGAAATAAAAAAAATGAAATCATTAACAAATATTTTTTTTTACTAGAGTGATATTTGTTTTCGCAAAAACATTATTTTGAAATTAAAGTTAATTTTTTCTCATAATTTCGATAGTTAATTTTTCAATATATATCAACTCACAAATAATGTATTTTTTTAATACATTGGTTTTCACTTCTTTGGCCATTATAAAATAAATATATTTTGTACGAGTAAAAATGTGATAAAATTTTCAAGGAAGGCCACATGCGGCCAGCGGGTTGACCACACTTGTTGTAAATTAGCATTGCTTTTAAATAATATGTTAAAAATTCTTATTTGTTCAGCTTTAAATAAACACAAATATAAAAGTACATAAATTAATTTTTCTTGCCATAATTAAATATTAAAATATATTATTAAGCTAATCGTCATATATTTTCTATGATGTGTAAATTCAGCACTCTTTTTTTAACAAAATCATTTATATTATTTTTAAAAGCATCTGAGCATTTTTCAGATACATTTTCTTATTATCAGATTCTGAAAGTGTTTTACTTTTTGATGTTTCTGAGAGTTTTCTGAGCATCTTCCAAAAATATTAAAAAATATACCATAAATTACAAATATAATTAAAGTCTAAAAAGAAACACGAAGCTTGTAAATAAAAGAAATCTTAATTTATATATTATATAATACATAAAATAAATAAATAGCTGCTGCCATATTATTTTGAATAAATATTTACTTTCTTTGTATTTAATAACTCATAAAATTTACTCAAATGTATTTCCATCCGTTAATTTTCACGCTTCAAGTAATAGATATTTCGTGGATTTTAACAAGCTTAGAAATATTATGAACAAATTATATTTAAAGAATAGCCTTTATAATTATCGTTTATATTTTAAAAATATGACGAAAATAGTAAAGAGGTAACTATTTAAATAATAAATTATTTAAAATACGTTACATCTACTTTGAATAATTTTTGAAAAAGTAAAAATGCATTTTGAAAGATACCTAAATTCCTTTTATGTGGTATTTAAAATTAAATAGATTTTTTTACTCAACTTTTTAAAGACAACATGAAAAATACTCGCTTTTAATTTCTTGAAAATTTGAATTTTTAAAGTATTTATATATAATAAAATCTTACTCACGTGCAATAAGGATTTTTTATTCATTTCTTAATGTTTTTTTATTTTTTTTTTGTTCTAATGCAGCTGGCAAACACTTAGACAGCTTGGTCTTGGATGCCTTAAGGCAAGCGCTGCACAGACGTTACTCACTTTGCATTACCCAGGGGGCGCGTGTAACGTGAAGATAAGCCACGGACGCGGGGTAACAATGCCCCGCAACGCTCTACGGTCCTATTAGGACCGGGACCTACGGTTTAAAGTGGATTCCGAACCACTACAAACATCCATGGCACCGCCGGAACTCGAACGGAAAAGAGCTCTAGCCACTCGGCAATTCAGGCCCTCATTTCTTAATGTTGAAGCATTATATTGATAAATTATTTATGTTTGCTCCCCTGCATTGTCTTTAATGTTAATTCGCTGTATCTTATGAATAAGTTCAACATAAATGTATTATTTTATATTTTTGAAGTAGTTAGTTTATTTGCTGTTAAGGAATAATTTGCTTAACAATAAATTTAAATGAATTAAATATTTGAATATTTTTTTGCAATCATTCCAGAATATTAATTTTTTATATGCCTTACATACAGGTACACCTTATTTGAAAAATCGAAAGCTTTTAAGCATATTTGCTACTATCCAAAATATGAAACAACATAGAAGCATGAAATTTAAACTTTCCATATATTTATATATTTAAAATGTGATGGTTTATATGCTCAAAAATATTTTGTTTACAAAATCAAATTTTTTGTATTATTTTTATCATAAATAAAAATTTAGTTTAATTAAATAAATTATTTTCTTTTTAATAAATTTCCTGTTTTTCCTCATTTTTATGAAATAATTTTTTAACATATAATTATTCATGGTTTAAACGAAACACATCACAGCAGCAATTATGTCAAACCCAAAAAGTATTTTGAAAATAAAAACAATAATTAAGAAAAATATAATGAATTAATTAATTTAGTTATCTATAATAATCAACGTAGTTAATTTATTTTGCCGTTTCATTTAAAGGGGAAAAAATTAGTGAGAATAAATAAAAAAATTTTTGTTTTTATCGATTTTAACGAATAAAATACACTTTTATTTGATTCTTTAAATTAAGAAACTGTATAAGTTTATCAAGAGAACTAATCAAAAATTGAAATAATTGTATAAATGGGTATCATTAGTATTAATTTTGATTTAATCTCAAAGAACAAAAATTTAATTTAGAGAATAGGGCTATTTAATATAAATGAAAGCATTGTTCTTTTATAAATATGTTAATTAATCCATTTCAGTAATGAATTTTATTTTTACATGTATCACGATCAAAATTAAAAAAAAAGAAAATAAATCTCCCTTATCAGTAATTTATTTTAGGAATTAAATAATAAATTTTGCCATTTTTTTCACAATATTAGCTAAATAAAAGCATCTCGAAACCTTGCAAAACAAATTTTTCTGATTTTCATCAAATAATATATTTACCTATTTATTTCATCAATATAATCTTGAAAATTTCATTTATAATTCAATGTTGTATTTCTCCTATTTGTTGTAATGTATGATTATTACAAGTAAAAAAAAAATAATGCTTCTTTATTGATAAAATATGTATATTATTCAGGTCACAACGTGTTAACATGATAATAAATATTTTTCTTTTTCTATGAAAATAAAGTTTAGAAATGTTTACTAAAATAAACAGATAAATCATTGTTTTTCTAAAATTAAATAAATATCAAGAATATTATTTATATATGTCTAGACTGATAAGGACTTTTTTATTTTGTTCTATAATTAAATTTTTTGAGAACTGTAGTGCAATTATAATATTTGCTTGAATAGTTAATATATTTTTTTCAAATTATAACTAATTGATGTTTAATGAAGATTTATATAAATAAAAATGTATATTATATTATTATATATGCACATTATTATACTCATTTTAATCCCTACTGGGATTAGACATGGGCAGAACATTAGTAGAACATGTGTTAAAAAGTTATGTAAATTTTTATTATCATGTAAAAACAAATTTAAGCATGAAATGTAAATTCAAAAATATTTATTATCATATTTATAATATGATAATAAATATTTATTATATATTATGTAATGTAATCGTATTATGTAATAAATATTATGTAATGTAATCATTACATAATATTTATTATGTAATGAAGTCACTTTATATTAAAAATAAATAAAGATTATTAAATTATTAATATATATTCACATATATTAATATTTTTTATTATTAATAGTAAAATATTAAAAAGGGTTTTTGTTTTTACACAGTAAAAAAAATCAAAATACACGTATTGTTAAGGTTTTTAAGCAGTTACAAATAATTTTGTAAAGTGATTTTGTACATTTTTCAAAATAATTTGTATAAATTGTTAAATATTATAAAATTTAATTTTTACCTCTTATGAGATGTATCCAGTTAAAATGAATGATGATTCTTTTAACCCTGGATCCATAAACGTAAAATCAATCAATCCCCTTCTGTTTATTAGTCTATTTTTTACCTTTTTCATGTATGCCTTGCAATGAAGCTAATGAATATTTTTAATACATATTTTGCAATAGTAGAAAATCTCCTCTCTGTCTAGAATAACTTTTTTTGGTATTCGATTTTGTAACTTTATATCAAAACTTGTAATATTTTATCAAAACTTTGTATAATGAAATTCATTTCTCATTATAGTCAGAACCCGAGAATAATTTAAAGAAAAAAATATTAAAGATTACAGAATACATGAAAAACAGTGTTTGGCGATAATAATATGAAAATAAATGATAGAAAGAATATAAATGAATTTTGTGTAGAATACGGTCATATAAAATATACAGTATAAATAAAATATACTTCATATGTTTTCTATTATATCCGCTAGTTATAAATATTATAGTAAAAATTTCAAAATTTTATAGGATCAATATGAGGTTTGCTTCACGAACAGTTGCGTATTTAAAAAAAATGTTTTATCGAGCTTATCATATAAAGGAGTTTAAAGGAAACAGTTAAACTCAATCGAATTAAAAATTATTTAATAATAAAAAAAATAAAGAATTAAAATTAAAATTTAAGAATAAAAATACTTATGTTAAAACTGATTGATTTGTTGTCGAATGAATGTGAATTTTCTAGTCAAAGAATTTTAGTAATACCTTTGTATGTATAGTTCATTAAATAAAGTTATAGTAAAGTTTTTATAAGAATATGATTGTTCCGATAATTTTTGGGTATTTTAATATCTATAAAATAATATAATGAACAAATAGTATGGAAATTTTTTTCAGCCACTTATTATATATTATCAAGAGTTTGAAGCAAACTGTTTTAATTGTTTTTTTATGCTGATCTTGAATTTTATTTTCAAATGATGAAATTTAAACTTGTATGTGTAAAGTAAAACAGCATTGCCAAAACAATGTAAAATCTGAATACGTAATGTCGATAATACTTAATTACCACTGATACTCTCTTCAATAAAACTGAATTCAATTTTCTAAGTAACTGTTCAGGACTAGTAATGCTAGATTTCAATAGTTTTCATAATTCATTGGGAAACAATACAAACCTCTTTTTTGAGAAAATAATATTCAAAAATCAACCTACGAGTGTATTTAATTCCATAATTCGTGTCATATTCACATGTTAAATTCAAATCTTTTAAATTTGTTTTAAATGGGTACGTGAAAAAAATGTCTATAAAATAAAAAAACTTCATCACTCATTGGATTTTCCAGATATATATATATATATACACATATGGAAAATAATCCATATATGACAATGATCCAGCGTCTTTAATACAACTACCAAGAAATGAACACCGGCTGTGTACTACGACGTCAGATTTTAGCCGCCTTTTGTTGCCCTTTGCATGGTATTTCATTTAATCTTCTAGAGTCCCCTAACAAATAGTTTTCGTATAATTGGTTCCATTATCTTTTCTGGAGAATTTTATCTGACGTGGGAATAAAATAGAAGTTCAAACAGTCCTTGAAAATTTAGAGTAAAACAAAAGAATATGCTTTGATGAGCTTGTGTTTTATGGCCTTTTACTATCTGATGGGAAACCGAATTTTGTGTGCAAAATTGGTGATTAAGATAAATACATACATGTTATGCAAAATTTGGCTTTGTAATACGTATTTTAGGCCTGATGGCCGAGTGACCAGCGCTCTGTCGCTCGGTTTATGGCTTTTTCACTATCTGATGGGAAACCGGATTTGGGATGCAAAATTAATAATTAAGATAAATGCATACATGGTGTTAACAATTTTCCTTTGTAATAAGTATTTTAGGGTCTGATGGCTGAGTGACCAGTGCTCTGTCGTTCGGTGTCACAGATTTCGGATTTGAGTGCAGGCGGTGCCATGGATGTTTGTAGTGGTTCAGAATCCACTTTAAATAGTAGATCACGGTATAATATAGCTGTAGAGCGTTGGGCTGACATTCTTACCTCGTAAAAATCAAGTATCTCCTGTCTCGAAATATGCCTGTAGGAGATGACTTTGACCAACCATGAGGCTGTTGAGCCAATGAAAAAGATATATGTTTTGTGGTTGAAGTTCAATGTACAAATTCAACTTGAAAATAAAATAAAGTTCTTCCTGAAATGCTTTTAAAGGTAATATAACGTATATATATACGTATATGCTTTGAAATGCTTTTAAAGGTAGTATAACGTATATATACGTATATTACATAAAATTATAATACATAAAAGTATTTATTGAGATTTTTTTTTCCAAATTTAAAATAAGAATAAAAATTAACCTTTACAATGTCTGGTTTTCATCATTAATGTCTAATTATAAACAGGCATCCCTTTTAAATCAAATCTGTCCACATTAATCTTCATTTGTTTCATAAATTATTATTTAATATAATAAGCCCGAGTTAAAAAGAACAAAATATATTACAACATGTTTAACAAAATAACACTAGTCGTTAATCATAATACTACACATTTTACCACCACTTTTACTATACCCATTACAATAATTACCTCATAAAGAGTTAGGATGGCCCAAAGTGTAAGACTTAAACATGTTGCCCTTTTGCATATCCATTCAAATTTCTGTGATTACAGAAACCTGTATTTTTCCTTGCAACACACGCCAAAATGTATTTATGTACAGATCCGACAACACACAAAGAAAGAACACACACTAAAAGTAGAGTAAAGAATAATATTCACTTTTATTAATGTCGGTGAAGCTGCGATTACAAAGTGAGTTTAAGAATAGGTATTTATTTATTTATTCCTTTTTGGCACGAATCCAATTCAGAGAGTGATCCGCTACAAGTACACGCCCGAAATGTGTCATAGAAGAAGAAAAATTCAGTAGAGTACATATATATCACAGTTGACACTCGAAACGATAGTTAAGGCCTTTGTCCTCAAATATGTCTTCCTGCTTGCTACTGCTCTAAGAAGCTAATCTTCTTGACTTTTTTTTAGTTTTCTTTTTTTTTTGTATTCAACCAGCAATGACACAGAGGGAAAAAAAATTAAAGGTACACATTATAGAACACAATAAAAGCAAAAGACCTTGTTCTTTTGCAGGTAATAAATAGGTGACATTAGGATTAATTTGTTCTGAAAACGCACCAAAGAAGTATAATGTCGTTTTGTTACATAGATATGTTAATATTTTTTTAAGTACTATATAAAGAAATCTTGAAGAATCAATTTTAAAGTTTTACCTAATAAAGATAAAGCATGGAAGAAGATATAAAGCATAAATTAAAAAAATAATTTAAATAAAAGATATAAATTAAAATAATAAATTAAAGCATAATTTAAACAGAAGGTATAAAGCGCAAATTAAAAAAAAATAAATACAGATAACTGGTTTTTATTAAATCATAATAAAAACATATTTTTAATTAATGGAGTTAATTATAGATACATTTTTAAAAAATATTATTAAAATTATACATAATGAAATTAGTATAAATAAGAACTAATTATATATTGTAAAAGTCAATTAGTTTAAATATTGATTTATTTACAACGAAGAAAACTTCAATGAATATCATTTTTAAAAATATTATTAAAATCATTTGTGGCGAAATTAATATAAACCAGAATTAGTTATATATTGTAAACATCGATTAGTTTAAACGTTGATTTATTTATAACATAGAAAATTCCAACAAAAAATTCTCCATGCCATTGTTAATGAGATGGAGGTATTTTTGAGTATATTTTTAAGCATATATCAAGCGAATTGTAAGATATTTTTCCAAATAAATTTTATTACATTTGTAAGAACATTATATCTCATTGTATTTAAAATCTATTTTTTTCATTACTGACAGTATATAATTTAATTAATCATTTTTAAATATTGAAAAATAAAAAAATAAACAATTTAATTTATTTAATATATATATATTTAAATTTTATATTATGATTGCTGAATTGTATTATATGTATTATCCTTCCGTAACTTATTTGTTTATTAAGACCTAACGATACAGTGCAACATTAAAAATTTAAGAATAATAAGTGTTAAATAGGAAATCCGAAATTATCCCAAATTATTATTATTCAAGCTATAATTTAATAATTTTGTATGACTGTAAATAGTTTTGAAAAAAATTAAATAAATAAAAAAAAATAAATAAAACACATTTTTTTTCATTAAATCTCAGTTAAATATTTAATATAAGTTATACTTTAATAATTTTGTATGTCTGTAAATATTTAAAAAAAAATAAATAATTTGCAACAAAATTTAATTTTTCATTAAATCTCAGTTAAATAGTTAATAGTTTTAAACTATAACATTTATTGAATATTTGTAACATATCTTTTCAGAAAATAATAATAAGAATGTTTAATCATGATTCTTTTTAACAATATATATATATATATAAAAAAAAAAATCCCCCATCTCATAATTCGGTGTTTGAAATTTTCATACATACACTTTCAGAAAACAAAACTGATTTTCTTGATAAATCATTAATATTTTCAATACCATCTAATTTTGCCTCTATTTGGTCGAATCCCGCGATACTCTACCATAATTTTCTGACACTACATAAGATTTGCTCATTTTTTGACTAGTAGTTTGTGTTTTTTTTTTTTTTTTTTTTTTTTTTTTTAAGTTTACAATGGAAGCTTATGATACCTCTCCAACTAGAGTCAGTCCTTCTGCAAACTTACAAAATAGATCGTCAATCTAAAATACACCGAGTCGCTCTGAAAGGTAATATATCATCGTCGTGTAAGGCG
This sequence comes from Caerostris darwini, assembly GCA_021605075.1. Classification (NCBI taxonomy): domain Eukaryota; kingdom Metazoa; phylum Arthropoda; class Arachnida; order Araneae; family Araneidae; genus Caerostris; species Caerostris darwini. The sequence goes on along the minus strand of BPLQ01005943.1, from coordinate 95,832 downwards.
TGTTAAACATGATAGAGAGAAGAAGGGTTGGTTACATGTGAAATAGAATAAGATGCAAAACACGTCACAGAATAGAAGCACTTTCACACACATTTTTCGGCTACCAACGATATAAATTCACAAAATATGCCTGTAACCGTGCGGTGTCTGAAAGTTGATTCGGAAAAAGCAATGCAGATGTGTATGTAGAAAAAGAATCATGCAGCCCGTACTGAAACCTTACGGATTGTTGCATTTGATGAAGATGTTGCAAAAACATGGTATATATGTATATATATATATATTTCATGCAGATATAATGATAATTGATAGCAAATGTGAATAAAAGTGTGTTCCTTAGTAGGATATGAATGTCTCTTTTATAGTACAATGGTGAATTTAGTTGTCAACATAGTAATTTAGTCTGAGATCACTATAAATTTGCAGAACACATATTGTTGAAGTCTATGTGTTTTTAGTTGTTATGTATGAAACTTTGAAATGAGAATGATTGTTGAAGGAAAGTGGTGAATACAGTTTCCAACCAGTTCCTGATAAGAAGTTAAGTTTTTGAATCTATACAACTTAAAGTTTTCCTAACATGCAAGTATTTTGACTTGGTTCATCACAGCAAATTAATTCTTCATAGATCTTCATATAAGACACACTGTTTAGTTTATTTAACATGGCTTTCTTTTATAAAGTAATTTATGTTCGAATTAAATAAACTTTTTCCAACTCAATATATATTACTTAACATAGCATATTTACATCATAGATTATTTTTAATCAGTTTCAATTCCGGAAACTGATAAAGTTCAAGAAATAATTAAAAACCTTCCATCAAATTTGTTTTTAGCACCAATATAACAGCATTTTTTACATTAAATTATTCAATTTCTTTAATTTTCTTTCTTCTTGTACTTTTCACTAATAAAAACGTGGAGATATTCCTATAGTATATACCTATTTGATTAATTACTTTTTTTTGCAATTGCTTTCTTCTAATTAATTCTTCAATGTTTTCTCCTCTACTTCAATAGAGCTAATTAATTCAATTTGGTGTTATTAAAAATTTATCAATTTATTTTAAATCCATTTATTAATAAATCGTCTTCAGAGCAAAATTATATTTGAAAATATATATAACTCTTTAGAACCAATATTCAATAAAAAAAATTCCTTCTTAAAATGATCTTCATATGTAGTTCATAACGCATAAATCATTGACATTTTTTTTAAAAAATGTATAGATATTTAAAGGTTTACAATCAGAGGAATGGACAATTCATTATATATGAATTACAAATAAGTAGCTAATAAATCTGTCTTCACAGCAAAGCTAGGTCAAAAATAATTTCGCAAACAAATCCATTTACTATCCTGTATCGATGATTCATCACAAAAATAACTAACAAATGTTTCTTCAAACCATGATTCATAGTGCTCATTGTGTTATTAATTCTTCCAACTTTGAAATTATCTTTTTTAACCAAAAGGTCCTCCAAGGCCAAATACCTTGGTGAATGTGCTAAGATAAGAATCCTTTGTTTAACCTCAAGTACAATGCTTGAGATTTTTTCGGAAAGACTGGATCAGAGAAAAGATTATTTTGTCCACAAATTCGCCTCAAGGGACGGATCTTCAACTGTTTCTTGAAGAAGAAGAAGAGTTCTGAGGAAGGCAGGAAGTAACTTCGCTCATGGAAAGCTCTCGGGAGAAGAAGCCATAAGGGGTTGGTCAGCTGACAGGGTGGGATGATCCTGCCATGTGGCTGAAGACAGTGTCCTCCGAGTCTTGCTTCAGGATGTTCCTGACCACCTGCAGGTGCTGCCGGATGTAAGGTACTGTGGGGTGAAGGGACAGGGTGTGGGACAGGCATCGCTCTGCCGTCGCGAAGTCTTGTCGTTCGAAGTGCAAGACGCAGAGATTGTGGAGAGCTTTTTGGTTGACGGGGTCGATCTTCAAGACTTTTCTGTAACACTGGAAGTAAAAAGAAAGAGTGGAATTATTAACAATCATCAGACAAAAAAGATTTGAAAGAGATTGATGAAAACAATAAAATAATTATTTATCCCAATATCTAATATGAAATATTTTTGGCTTAATGGTTTAATTAAAAAGTGATTCAGTGATAATACGCACAGCTAGCATGCAAGAGGACTTAAGTTGAAATCTGTTGATGGACTACGTTACACTCCCTGCTTTCAGAAAGCAGGATTTTAGATGAAGCTTGTCACTCGTGTGAAGCTTCTTATTGTTGTTGGAAAAAGTTGTAAAGTGTTGTAAGAGCGTTGTGTAAAGCGTCTTACATCAATATTCAGGCTGCCTTGTAAGGGATTTATGGGCTATCTCTTATACGACATGTAAATGCAGGGTATGTAGGCATAAAAATCTCTTCTCTTCTCATTTTTCGATGATGAGTTGTTCGAAGTTTATTGAATTGCTTCAATTTGTTCAACAAAAAAAAATATTTCACGGGAATGATAATTAAAACGTTTTCTAGTAGTATAAGTGAAACGGTGATCCAAATTTTTATAAAAAATGCAAATGTATGAGAGCTATAAATTGAATCGAAGATAATTAAATTCTTTATTATTAAACATACTTTTTTAACTTAGATGATATTTCAGTCATGTAAAACCCTCACAACGAATTATATTTGTGATTAATTGAACTAACAGCAGTTCAGCAACCTCAAGGAATTGCGTGAAAGCATTTCATAAAAGTTTTCTAATGGAAAATAAATTTGTACGTCTACTCCCTCCTCCCCTTCAAAAAATGTGAATATATAAACACACATTCTAAAGGATATTCTATAAAAATAATTAAAAATAGAAAAGGATTCTTACTGCGGGAGAATATTTAAATTTAAAAATATTTCTCACCTAACTATATTTGAATTTTTATTAAACTGAAAAATATTAACTGTTTCCTTTCAAATTGTATTATTAAATCTTACAGACTTTAAATGGTGTATTTAAATTTTATGATTGAAATAAAATTTCATTTTTATCATATTCACTTTTCATTTAACAATATGAAATTTTACTCCTTTCATTTATTTATATTACTTCGAGTTTTCTTTATATTACATCGACATCTTCTAAAAAGACATCTTGAAATTATACATTTATATTTTAATGTTTATATTAATAATAATCGCACTTTCGACTACTTTATAGATACTTCATTATATTCGGATTACATTCTACTCTTTAAAGTATCTGCATTTTGTCCAAAAAAGGGAAAACCTTAATATCTGAAAAAAAAGGTCGAAATATTTTCTTCCAACTTACTACAAATGAATTCCTAAAATGAGAACATATTTGAAACGTTATTCGAACATTGTTTTAGTTTTTGATAAGATCCCCATTGTCCATTTAACAATACAAATGCATCTTTCTGCACATAAAGAAGACGTTTATCTAAACTTTAAAAAAAAAAAAAAAAAAAAAAAAAAAAAACTTTAAGCATCTTTAGACCTGGTTCATGAAATACAACGTCCATCTACCTCAACAATAAGTAGGAAAAGAAAACTCCCTCCTCAATAACATCGAAATTCTGATTCTGATCGAATTCTGATTCAAATTTACTCTTTAAACAATCTACATTTTGCCCCTAAAAGGAAAAAAAAATCTTAAAATCTGTGAAAAAAAGAAATGCCGAAATATTTTCTTCTAACTTACTTCAAATGAATTCCTAAAATGATAACATATTTAAAACGTTATTCGAACATTGTTTTGGTTTTTGATAAGATACCCATTGAATTTATTTCCCCATTTAACAATACAAATGCATCTTTCTGCACATAAAGAAGACATCTTATCTAAACTTAAGAAAAGCTCCAAACATCTTTAGACCTGGTTCATGAAATAAAACGTCCATCTACCTCAATAATAAGTAGGAAAAGAAGAAAAACCCTCCTCAATAACATCGAGATACTTATTCCAGAAAACGACTACACTGAAAAGTTTTAACCTCCCACTCTGCTTTTATTCGATGCAGTCCCAAATAAAGTGGTTATAGAATTCCTCTTGCCTCGGCCATTTGTCGTTGCCAGAGACGTTTCTAACGGAGCGGAACACCAAGACATGACCAAAAGAAAGCGAACCATCCATCCGAATAGCGAGAACTAAAAAGAACAAAATGGAAGAACATGGGAAGAAGGAAAATTACCTCTTCGGCGACGTCCAGGTTCTTCAGGTGATTGACATTGATATCAGCCAATAGGATGAGTCCGTTGATGTGACTTGGGTGGTGCTGGAAAGGAGAATTAATCTGTAAGATATTGCCTTGACAAGTTTTAATTAGCGGAGGGAAAGTTCCGCCAAAGAAAAACATGCTCGGAGATGTCTTGTTGAACTATGATTTAACAAGTACTTTTTTTGTGTCCTTTGAAAGTAAAGCTCGATAAGTTTGTTCAGAAATAGTAGAATAAATTTAAGACGATTGTAATTTAAGTTAGGTATTATTAAATAAGAAAAAAATGAAGATGTTTATTTCGAATTTATATTTTAAGTTAATCTTATTGAAATTTTTGCCAATCAGTAAGTCTTTTTTCACATGATGTTTTATAAAAATTTTTGCAGTTGACAGAAAATGTTGTCTAATGAACTCGCACGATTTGTTAACAACAATGTTCTATTTCATTTTATAAGTATTGACCAATAGGTCTCCCTCGAATGGGTGACTTTTGAAGATAATTTTTTTAATAAAAAAACATTAGAATGTTGTTTTCAATGTAGTAAAAATTAAAGATGATTATAAAAATATTTAGATGATTGGTGCACTGGTGATTAATTACGTTAGTTAAATAAATGTAATCCGTTCTATTTCGAGGTTCATTTATTAATTATTTAGTATTGCAACCATAGAGTACATGCTTAGGTCTTTTTGCGAGCACCTGTGATTATTTAGTCGATTATTTACCTGCAATTAATGAAATAAGTAAAAAAAAAGCATGAAACCCTTTAATTCATTAACATTTTTAATAAAGCGCATCACTATATTGCTAAATTTGGACTGGAAAGGCCTGATCGATAGCATATTGGGTTTTCTAATTATAAAAATCTAATTTAAAATTTGAAAGTAAGGTCGAATTTAAAGCTCCGGTGAGATTTCAAGGATGGGTACGATAAATCTTTCTGTTCTTAAAGTTCTTAGATCTAGAGAGGAATTATCTAGAGAATTATCTAAATTATCTAGAGAGGAGCGAAGAAAATGAGAACCCTTAGCGTCCATTGAATTGCTTTTAAAAAATGCGATTGTATAAAAACAATTCCAACCATTTAAGCACAATTAAATTTTAACAAAATATTTGGAACCGTTTATTTGATTTATCAATCGTTTTAGCAAATGTTTCGTATCCATATAACATAAATAAAATTATTCAAAATCGCGAAGATAACAATACTAAATAATTTAACATCATTTACATAACCCCCCAGCTCAAATGAAACCACTCTAAAGCAGTGAATCCCATCAAAAAATAGAAACCCCCGAAGCATTGCTGGTACAGGACAAAACTTCAAAACTCCACAGCTGATAGATAATCTGCGCGAACCAAGGACGAACTTTACACATTTCAACCTTGGAAAAGGAAGACCCAGCAGTGCCCCAGAAGGAATAACACTAGTCCCAAAAAGAAGGAGAGAAAAAAAGCTACAAAAGCCCTAGAAATCGATGTGAAGGAAGTAATTACTCACTCTCAGAAGTTGCTCCAGGAATGACAGGGCTTCCTTGTGCCTGTGCTGCTCCGACAGAAGCAGGGCCAAGTTGAACAATGCCTCGCGGGAGTCGGGCTTCTTCTGTTTGGGAAGAGACATGGGAAGATGGTAAAAATTTGGCTGCCGAAGATAACAAGCATCACTTAAACAGAGATGAGGAATTATGTTCGGGGAGTTTCCGTTACAAATTGCTCGTTAATGTTGTGCATGCTGCTTGTTGTTTTGAAGGGCTTAGAGGAAGATTTCGGTGTCATTTATTTTCTTAATTAAAAGCTATGAAGGTAGAGAATGGGGAAGAGATACATGGGTTCTTTGCGGAAACTCTTTTGCAGGAAATAAAGGGTAATGATTGTGCAGCAGCAGCTGAAGGAAGAGCTAATTGGATATTAGTCTCTATATGAATGCTGGGAACTTTTATTTTAAAAACTGTAGAAAGCCGGTTGTCATTTGTAGTTTGATACAAGAGTAAAATAATGGTGCAGTGTTTATTTATTTAAAAATTAAGAAGACATCTTTAAAAAATGGAAGGCAACATTAAAAATTGGAAATTTTAATGTTTTCATAAGATATTGGTCCTTCGATCAAGTTTTAATTAATGTGTTTAATAATAATTGACTGCTAATTTTTTTGCTTAATCACATATTAAAAATATCTCAAAACCGCTGAAAAAAATATGTTTTTGTTTTAAAAGAAAAAAAGCATTTTTCAGTTGTTTTGGGATATTTTTAATATTTTTTGTTAAAAATAATCGTTGTTGTCTAGTTGTTGTAAGGCCAGTTGTCCCGTGTGGGTGCGGGTTAGAATAGCCTCACTGTAGCTCGTGCATATCGTAAAAGGCGATTAAAATGGACACCCAGTGCCGGGGGGTATATCCGGATGGGGTAAAGTCAAATTTTTCCCTTTGGTTGCCCCATGTCTTTGTGCCTGAAGATCAAGGATAAAAAGAAGTTGCATTTTTTCCCCTTTATCTTGAATCGTCAACGGGTTCATGGACTTGGTCTAGATGTTGCTGTCGATTAAGTGGGATAAGAACCAACAACAGAAATAATAGTCGTCATCGTATTTCAAATCATTAAAAAATTAGTTTATAAAATCATCCTATGTAGAAGTGATTTCTTGAAGAGGGTATAGGGAAGAGATTATCGAAGAGGAAAATAAACATAAATAAATAAAATCTCTTTTTCCAAAAACGGAACATTGCTTTAACATAAATGAAAAGGGGGGAAATTATAACTGGCAGGGTTTTTTTTATCTAATAATTTAGGAAATCATACAAAAATGTATGGAATATCTTCTGTATTTTTGGAAATGGTTTCAATGATCAGGGAAAATACAGCAAAAAGAATACAAAAAAATGTGTTGTTTCCTTTATTTTTTTGACATTTAAATCAGAATACTCCCTGCATTCACACATATGTTTTACGATCATTTGATTTAAATATCAAGGACAAATGAAAGCTAAGACAGTGATTTCTCCCAGGGAAAGGGAAAATAAGGGGGGAGGATTCAAACCCTCTTAAATTGATGTTTTTCAGGGAAATATAAATAAAACTACTGAAATCATTGGGAATCCCCTTTAATTAGAAGTATTATTACTCATTATTATTATTATTATTATACTTTGCATTATACTTATTATACTTAATTATAATTATAACTATCTTATTACTTAGCTACTTTTGCTACTTTTGTTGGAAACACATAATTTTTTTAGTATGCTTACCAAAAGAGCTTTTTTAAAGCATCTCTCAGCATTTACGAAATCTTTACTATCCAGTGCCATCAGACCCAATCTCACATAAACTCTATCAGTCTCTTTCCCTCTGTCTACTATTCGTTCCAACCTAAAAGTACAATTTTATAAATAAACTTAATGCAGTTACATTGCAAATGAGATAATAATAACATTATTATTAATTAAAAATTTCTTTTGTGAAAACAACATTAAGATTTTTTATTATATTTATGTACTTTAAAATTTATTTCAAAGCAACATTAATATAGATCGTATATTTTAGTTTATATAATAAACAAAGCCATATTTCATTATGTTATTCAAATGATAGAAATTTAAGATAATTAATTACGTTGAAAATATACATATTCAATAATCTGTTTATGAAAATCCGTGCTAGATAATAATATATAAGAATGGCAAAAGGCGAAAATAATAAATGATCATACATCAAATAATAATAAACTCTTTTCTAATAATACTTTTATGTATTTTTAGTTTAACTTTATACATTAATTAACTTTTCCATTGTTTCATTAATTAACTTTTCCATCGCAAAGCACACAAAATGTTTCATTAAAAAGATAGATGCTGTCAACACACTGATCAAACCTAAATTGCGCTTGGCTGTATCTTTTAAGTAAGTATTTCAAATTATAATTTCTGGATGCTTTTTACACAGACTGTATAGCTTTTAATTGATCCTAGAGTGCCCTGGTAGTAAGCTTTTAGGACTTCATTGATTAAATCAAAGGCAATATCACCAACCTTTCATGGGTCAGCATTTTTAAGACCACTAAATTACTTCAAAGATTTCAAAAACATATGAGCGGAAATTAGCTGGTTGTATATGGCCTTAAGTGCTATTCCAAATGATGTTTAGTTAAATCTATTATTTGACTAACAAATAAAATTGTCCCATTAGAATCGTTTCCCAGTAGTAAAAATCAATTAGTAAAATGTATTCACGAACCAAACGTAAATAAGAACTAAACTTACGTAGTGTTCAAGAACTGGTAAAATGTTTTACAATTATAACACAGATTCATTAATTAAAACTCGTTAATTACCATTCAAATGTATCATTCCCACTGAGAAATCGCCTAACTCAATTCGTAGACTGTTTTAAGGATTCTAAAAAAACCCAACTAATTGCAACTTTCACATTCAAATGTAAGCAGCATAACACTCAAGATACAAGGAGCCATGCACAACCTCTTTGAATTTATCCTAGAGTGACCTGGTAATAAGAAACTCCATTGGCTTGATCACGGGCAAATATCATCGAAATTTCTTGGGCAGTACTTGTTAGGCCACAGAGTTACTTCATAGAATTAAAAACAATGTGAGCGGAAACTAGGTGGTTGTATAAGTGATATCCCAAATGATGTTTAGTTAAATCTATTATTTGACTAGCAAATAAAATTGTCCCATTAGAATCGTTTCACATTACTAAAAATCAATTAATGAAATGTATTCATGGACCAAGCGTAAATAAGAACTAAACTTACATAGTGTTCAAGAACTGGTAAAATGTTTTACAATTATAACACAGATTCATTAATTAAAACTCGTTAATTATCATTCAAATGTATCATTCCCACTGCGAAATTGAATAACTCAATTCGTGGACTGTTTTACGGATTCTGAAAAAAAAAACCACAACTAATTGCAACCTTCGCATTCAAGTTGAAGCAGCACAACATTCAAGATACAAGGAGCTACTACGCACATTCTATTAGCTGTTTCAATATTAGTAAAAGCCGAGCGGGTTGGTTGTTGAAAGTCAATTAAGAAACCGCTTCGCCCAGAAGTAATCTGATTTCAGGCGCATAATTCAGACGCGCCTTGAGCCCGGAGAAAAGAAGTTTTTCCCGTAATGACACTGATTCGATTAATTCGCTTCATAGTAATTCATTTAAGATTATGGAATTGGACAGGAAGGCGGAAACACCTTGTCTGCGATTCACAAACGAAGTTAAGTAGACGTTTCTAGCAATTTAGTAACACTTTTTTTCTTCATCATTTTGAATTTCACGTGGTTATTTTTGAGATATTTCGTCCAACACCATCGTACTTTTATTTAATTTCTGTTGTAAAATTATTGTTATGTTTCAAGTAAATTGTATTTACGTTTGAATGAAAAAAACATTTACTTTGGAGCAAAATAACAATTAATTCTTTGGACAAAGTCGTAAATAATTGTATATAAGTATCTCTCATTGATGGACAGACTACCTACATGGTATGTTTTTTATTTTACATTTAAAATAGCAAAATAAATTATATATATATGTATATTATACTCATATTTTATGTCTGCTAAATAATTTTCAGGCAACCGAATACTTTAAAATCTTTGGTTTGAAAGGATAAGTAGATGCGTATACCATTTTCAAATAAAATAGCGTAAATCAAGTTTTTTGTAATTAAATTACAAATATCTCAGACTCTAAACCTGAACATTGAACAATGCCTAATATTATGCATTTTGCATTAGCATCTGACAAACATTATCAAAAAAGAATATCAAAGTACTCATCATTTTTTAAAGCAATTGTCAAAAGTTAAAATTAAATATTTCTGAAATATTCAAAAAAATTACTCAAATTTTAAAAAATTCATAACCACATATAAACTTTTAACTTTTTAACTTGATATTTCACTGACAAAATATTAGCATGTATTCATTGATTTAGAGTCCACAGAATAGCAGACAATTAATTAAATACTAATTTTAAGCATATTAATTACATTTATGTAATTAATTGATTACAATTATTTAGACAGTTAATTAATTAAGTATTAATTTTAAATACATTAATTAGTAGCACTATAATTAATTATATATATTAATTAATATTAGTACTTATTTTTAACACACTAATAAATTGCCACTGAATACCTGACGTAGTATTTAATTTAAATATGTTTTAATTAAATGAATGCACACTAATTTTCAGCACAGCGCAGAGCCGTACGTTCTTTCAACACAAAATCTTTCTAAAATAACACGAAACAAAAACAGGAAGTTCGATCAACTGTAAATAAATACTGCGTAAAAGTCATGGTTACAGTTATTCTAGGCATTTTCTTCTATTGCTGAATGTTTCGTAACAATATTTATCCGGCTTTACAGAAGCTTATGCGGCCTTTTGTGAAACTGTCAAACATCATGAGTTAGAAAGCTGTTAGTTTCGGTTTCGATTTTTAGAGTCAGCTAGATGTAACGTCATAAATAAGCACTTTAAAACTGGCACTTTATAAAAGAATATTTGGTAAAGAACATTTTTAAAATTTCAAAGTATAATTTGGGGTAACAATTTCAAAATCGATAGTTTGATCGATTTTTGGGTGCAAAGTCTTCTTAATAGATGAGTTTATTTCAGAAACCTGCTTTTGATTGCCAGCTTATGTGTTGTTTCTAAATATTTGCCATGGTGTTTTTTTATTATTATTTAATGTCATTACTCGTAAATTTGTGTTTAAAAAAACAGAGAAATTTTTTTTCCAAATTTTCATGTTTTCGCTTTTGTTAATAATGAAAATTATTAATTGTTTACTTTGTTTATTTCGTCGAACAGTTTTTATCGCATTATGTAATCTTATTTTAACGCGAATAAGTAAAATTTGTTTGAAAATTATATTTCAGAATTAAATTAAAATATCTACTAATTTAGGATTTGCAATAGGATATAAGCAGAGTTGGACAATTTTAGAATATGTTTAACAACGAGCAGTACTAATATAGAAATTTCATTTTTTTATACATCTTGAAAAAGCTAAATTGTTTGTATTTATTTTTAAACTTTTTTGTATTTTGTTTTATCTTATGATTTAATAAATAAAAAAATAAAAAAAACAGTTGATGTTAAGGAAACATTTCATTCCTTTCTTCAAGCAGAAGAGGCCAGAGCAATTAAGTTTTTATACATTTCATTTTTTAAAAATTTAGTTATGCACGTTGGTAGTGATTAAACTTTTAAAAAGAGGAGAGAAGAGTTGTATTTTGATAAATTTTAACAACCCACAACAAGATGTCGTTTTCGAAAATGCATCGGATAGAATAATGTCTTATAATAGGTCTTTTTAACAAACAAGCACACGCGATGGGAATAAAAAGCCCAATTCTTTTTCTTTTGCTGAAATTTCTATTAATTGCTTTGTATTTTTAGCTTAAAATTCCTTTATCTTAATGAGTAATTTGGAAGAACAAATAAAGATATTTTGAAAAAAAGAAATAATTGGTCTAACATTTTAGGCACAGTAATATATATATATATATATACTACTGTGCCCAAAAATAAATATATGATATTCATAAAATGATGATATGAATATATGATATATGTGCCCAATGAATATATATATATATATAGATTCATTTTAATAATTTAAATGGTAATCATTAGAAAAAAACAGAGACTGAACAAATAATCTTTTCTATTTAAGTGCAATAATGCATAATTAAGCTTAATATATTATTTAAAGTACAAAATTCAAAATAACGATATGTTATTTTTATTACGAAGCTTTTATTTGTTTTACAGCTTTCTGAAATTAAAGTGATTATTAAGGATTAATTAATTATCTCTTCTTTCAAAAGGGTTGTGTTTAAAAAAGAAAAAAAATATTTTTAAACTAACCTGTCTCTGGCCAGGTTTTGGTGCCTTGACATTCCTGATTCATGGATTAATACGGCAGAAAACTCCAAAGACTTCTAAAAATGAATTGCAATAAATCTTGTAATGAAATTTTTTAATTATTTTTAAAAAAATAATTGAATAATTCTTACTTTACAAAACTGCTAAACACTAAAATGTTTTATAAGCTATTAAATTTTTAGAGTTACATTATTCTGAAGTAATTAAAAACATTTAACATCTTGAAAAACATAACGTTAAGAAAACATAAAAGATGACTAATTTAATGAACATATTTTATTTAGGAAAGTTGATTAATTATAAAATAATAACGTTTTAAAAAAGATTAAATAAACTTTCCACTAAGTTACAAAGTTATAGAACAATATATTTATAAAAAGTTTTTAAATATTCTAAAATATTTCAAATCGTTTGGCGCCATGATATAACTGTTTGAAGCCATGACATAATCGTTTGGCGTCATGCATAATCTTTTGGAGCCATGACGTAGTCGTTTGGAGCCATGACATAGTTGTTTGGCGCCATGGTATAACCGTTTGGAGCCATGACATAATTTTATCATTGAAATTGTTATGTAATAATAAATAATTATTGCTTTATGTAAATCCTCAATATATCAACACTAATCGTTTTTGGATATTTTTATGTTTAATTTTTATTAAAGTCATAAACCTTTTTAACTACTCATAGTGTTAGACTTACTTCATGATCAGGTTCAATGTATAACGCTTTATTAAAAAGTTCAAGAGCTTCCATGTGTCTTCCTTGGTCCATTAGTACAATACCAAGCTAAAAATAGACAAGCATTTTATTTAGCATAGCTTTAGTTTAATTGAAAATATGCATTAAAATTTCATTTATACATTTGCTCGATAAAAAATTTAATTATAAGTACACTATTTTGTCGTAATGTAAAAAAAAAGTATTTTAAGATTTTTAATGAATAGATAGATAAAAAATTAAATTTAAAATATTTTAATTAGATCTTAAAGTTTGTTTGTTGTTAGTTTTCTTAAAATTTACAATGTCTTAATTTATTAAGAATTTTTCGAAAGAAAATTAATTAAATTAAAAAAATATATATTTTTAGGATTAAACCCTTTTGCCACAATATATTCATAAATTCTGTTAAAAAATATTTCACAATATGCTTCGTTAAAGATCAATAAAAAATTTTTAATATTAATCCATATATATGATGCCTTTTTTATTTGAATTTATTTCACATACAATTTCATATTTTAAAAAAAGTAAAATTCGAAATATATTTAAAAATAAAACGTATTTTAATAAATCATAAAAAAAATTGCTGTATATTTTTTTTCCTATTCCTTTATTTTCTTTTTAATTTCTATTAACAATTTAAAAATTAAATTTTAAATTTTAATTCTATTAAAATTAAAATTTAATTAATTAGTTTTAATTAAATTAATTTTTAAATTTACTAACATTTATTTAAAAAAAAGGGAAAACATAATTAAAAGTGATTTTATATTTTTCTACAAATTATTTCTTTGTCTGTAATTCAAAGTTAGGAATATTTTCCATGCTTGGAAAAATTTAATTATATCTTTCAGGGAGTAAATGAGTTAATTAACATTAAGAAAGTAAAAAGACCTAACTAAGAAAACTTTATCAACAAATTTTAATTTTTTGTAGTAAACATTAAAAACAGTTCGAATTCAATTGAAATGGAAAATTTAAGAACAATTTAATTTTTTATTTAATTTTTTTAACAATTTTAATTTTTTGTAGTAAATATTAAAAACATTTCGAATTCAACCGGTATGAAAAATTTAAGAACAATCTACAACATTTAAAAAAAACTGCCAATTTAAATTCAAGAAAAACTGCCGAATTACAAAATAAAATTTAAATATAAAAATCACATAAGATCTTTTCAAAGAGCCTTGGGATTTATAAGCATATGTCAAAATTATTCTTTTACATAAAAACAGAAATAAGTTATTATGTTATCCCTGAAACAATCATTGTTTCTAAGACAAGTGTCAAAAAGCGAGAAGTATCAGAAAATCGCAACGAAAATCTCGCCAAAAGCATAAAATAGAAATAAAATTAAAAATAAAGTAATAAATATCGGAACGGGAATCAGAAATAAAAATCACATGAATATTTGAAAAGAGTGCCAGTATCCTTGTAGTATTAAACGAACGCGAAACTCAAATAATAATGTACCAAAAAAAAAAAAAAAAATACTGAATATAAATGTGGTGCAGAAGTACTTACATTGAAGTACAGATCAGGATTAGAATCGTCAAACTCTAGAGCTCTCTGATACATTGCTTCTGCTTCTTTGGTCCTAGTGTAAAAAAAACAAGAAATAAAGTAAGAAAAAAGATGGAAAAAAGTTAGAAAATGAAATGAATAAATTTACTTCCCAGTCAAAGATTTCTAGAGTAAACACTCTACTATATACCCCTTTCTAAGAAGATGCAAGCATCGATTGAAGATGCAGCTTCTTCCTGGTTCTTAAGACTTTTTAATATTCATGAGATTTTACGATTGCTTTTCCACCATTTTTTTTTACCCCTAACGTCCTTTTATACCCAGCTTAGAAGACGAATTAGAAGTTCTTTTTTTATTTCTATCTTCTTTCATATACGTACATGTTCAGTAGACTTAGAAATAATTTTTTAAAAATTTAATTTTTTTTTCTTTCCCTCCTGAATAATTTTTAAAAAAAAAAATTAATAAGGACTGCTTCGCGTCAACGAAGGAATCGTAATTTTGGCCAAAAAATGGGATTTAGTTTTGAGAACTTGTTAACGTAGATGTCTAATGCACTTTCGATTCTCGAATAGAAATTTCTCGACGGAATAAAATATGTAAAAAAATTAGAAACAAAGTTGGGAAATGCGATGAATAAGGATTGGAAAATGGAATTTGATATTTAAAAATATTTCTCTCAAGTGAATAGGGTTTATTTCCAAATAATAATTAATTACTTTACAAAATATATTTGGCATAAATCAATTATTTTATATTTAATTCTTGATTCGATGCCTTTATTATTCAAATTTCAATATACTTCGTTTTACTCAAAAACTAATTTGCAGTAAATTAAGTAGTAAAATGCGAATTAATAAATGATGTGTTTTTAATAGTATATGGAAATGCTTTTAAGTTTTTCTTAATTTTTTTTTTCTCACGAGAAGAGTTTTAGCATTTCATTTCCAAGACAGGGTAGTGTATGTTATTTGAAAAATATATATATAATAAGCCCCTCATTCAAATTTGAAAGCAGACGATCTTTATTGTGGGTAGTAAATTATATGCAATTAGTGTTTTGTACTAATGAGAACAATTCGTTCTCAAATCTTATTGCACACAAATAATATCATGGATAATGAGACCTCATGAAATTAGCGAATGTCTGTGCGATTTTAACATGTCGAATCAACTACAGATTGAACATGATATACTATGAGTAGTTCCATCGTGATTGGTGATAGACCACGATTTCTCACCCTCTGCGACAAGTCGATCAAAAGTGTACCTTTTTCTTTTCTATGAAGTGACAGAATAAGCCCGAGTTTTTCACCTTTCAAAGTGGGCCTCTTGTGGCTTCGTGAATCACGCAGCTTAATAATTTAAGGTCTGCTTTTCTATCATTTTTTTTACCCCTAACGCCCTTTTATACCCAGCTTAGAAGACGAATTAGAAGTTCTTTTCTTTTTTTTGTTTTTTTCTATCTTCTTTCATATACGTATATGTTCAGTAGACTTAGAAATAATTTTTTAAAAAATATAATTTTTTTTTTCTGTCCCTACTGAATAATTTAAAAAAAAATAAATAATAAGGACTGCTTCGCGTCAAAGGACGGAATCGTAATTTTGGCTAAAAAATGGGATTTAGTTTTGAGAAACTTGTTAACGTAGATGTCTAATGCACTTTCGATTCTCGAATAGAAAATTTTCGACGGGATAAAATATGTAAAAAATTAAAAAACAAAGTTGGGAAATACATTGAAAAAGGGATAGGGAAATGCAATTTGATATTTAAAAATATTTTTCTCACGTGAATAGGGTTTATTTCCAAGCAATAATTAATCATTAAAATATATTTGGCATAAATTAAATATTTTATATTTAATTCTGGATTCAATGTCTATATTATTGAAATTTTAATACACTCAGTTTAACTTAAAAATTAATTTGCAATAAATTAAGTAGTAAAATACGAATTAGTAAATATTGTGTTTTTTATGGTACATGGAAATGTTTTTGAGTTTCTCTTAATATTGTAGCATTCTATTTTCTCACGAGAAGAGAACATTCTATTTTCTCACGTCTTTCCATTCTCAGGAGAGAGGAATGTATGTTATTTGAAAAATATATAATAAACGCATTATTCAAATTTTACAGCAGACGAGCTTTATTATGTTTAGTTATATTACATGCAATTAGAATTTGCACTAATGAGAACAACCTGTCACTCAAATAGGATAAGAGATATTCGTTATCATGAATAATGAGATTCGGGAAATTAGCGAATGTATGTATCTTTACTGGTCTAAACAACTACAGATTGAATATGGACTATACGAATGAGTTGTTCCATCGTCATTGGTGATAGACCGAGCTGAGAAATATCTGCTCCAATGAGAAGTGAGGGAAGCTGACATCGCCTTCCCCCCTCTTGACGGATTGTCTTAAAAGGAGATTTTTGTTGAAGTAGAGAAAGAGAGAGATCTGCGACGAATTTTTTCTTTCTTTTTTCTTTTCTCTGAAGTGACTGAACAGGTCGCAGTTTTCTGCTTTTTTTCAAAGTGAGCTAGCTCTTTGTGGTTTCGTAAATCACGCTGTAAGAGTTGAGTTGAGGTCGCAGACCAGGTGTTTAGATTTGTCTTAGACTTGAGAACTTTGAAAATTTTCGAACTTGGAGTAAACTGCACTTGTGTATCTAATTTATACCCTTAATTTTCATTTTTTGTAAATAGAATTCTGTTTATATATATATATAATCTTTGTAAATCAAATTTAAATTGTTCCCATGAACCTGAAAGTGGTCGTCTTCTTGGAACTGTTATAAGTCTCGTATAGGCCGAGACGTTACAATATAATTAAAGTATTTTTAAATCATTAAAAAAATTTATTCATATTGTATAAATTAATATAGAATCGAATCGACAATAATAAATTTATTTTTTAAAAAGGAGGTACATCGATATTTTTTTTATTTATTACTACCAATGTACTGCAAATTTATTTTTAACTGCTTTTGATTTGAAATTCAGTTGGTCATTAATAGTAATTATATTTTATGTTCATTTATTTTCTATATATATTATAAATAATGTATACAGCAATCTGACTATTATTATATTTCAACTTTCTGAAAAATATCTCATTGAAAAATTTGATTTAACTTCATTATTAAGCTATTCTAGATTAATTTTTTATAAATGAAATATAATGATAATTATAAAGCCATCAAACCATTATTCAATATTTACTTTAATAACAACTATATTTGTTTTATTAAATCGTTATCTCGAATTTTAATACATATAAATAAGAGGTACAACTTTTATTCTAACAAAATAACTATTTATTTTTAAATAGTAAATGATAAATACTGTAATTTTTTTCTTTTTTTTGAAACCAGATAATTTAAATAATATTCAAAACATATTTAACCTGAAATATCTAATTTGGGGCAACGAGAAGTACAAAGTATTAAAGTATTTTTTAAGGTTAAGAACATAACATTTCTAATGCGTAAATATGTTGCAGTTCCAGTAATGAAATAAATGTTATAAATTTCGGTTAAAATGTTCTTTTGATTATTCATTGTAAAACTCCTTGGGTTGCAATACATTTTCAATTCTTTATTATCATAAATTTAATTGTTTTGATAAACTAGTAGTAATTGCTTGTTGCATCTATTTTTTTAAAATTGTAAATATTATTTTAATTTGCTTTTGTAAATATTTACAAATAAAAAACGTTTATCTCTATGTACAGTTGTATCTCTACGACAAACACGATAAATTTCATAAATATATATAGCCTCGCAACAAATTTCCAAACAACTTCCATTGAAGCGCAAAATAACTATTAAATTGATTTATAGACCTCAAAACAAAAACATCCACGAAATACGAGTATTTATTACATAATACACTTACAGTGTCTGGCATTCGAGAGAAATGAAATACGAACAGTTTTCTAGTAATAAGAATAAATCTTGGTTAAATCTTGTTTACATTTTCAGCAATAATGTTTCGTTGTCATTTTTCTCAAACTACTTCAATTACAATTAAAAAAAAAAGTCCTAGAAAGAATACTGGAGTTTCGAGGTAATTCTTCAAAACATACTGGAAAAACAATTAAAACTGAAACTTTGGGAAGAATATATATATATATAATGACCCGTAATTGTAATACTACAGATCTGCATATATTATATATGTTATCTGTATATACCATATATAGATATAGGTTTTGAAGAATTACCTCTTAACTCCAGGATTTTTTCTTTCTTTCTTTCTTCACAATTTTTTTTAATTTCTTATATTATATATATATATATATAATGTTTGTGTATGGTTATGCACAAACTTTGTTAAATTTAATTTATAAATTGATTCATTATAGCATCTAAACAAGAAATTTTAAAACAGAATGAATTATTTTTAAATGAAGCACAATTTTATCACTAGTTGATTTTTCTGATTGACATAAAATTTTTCTTAGAATTAGAAATAAACATAAACAGCATTTAAGTTTTTTACAAACAATGTGACAATTTTGAAACAGATTTCCCAGTGCCAAAAATAAATTTTTAAGCAATTTGACGTCTTCTTCCATAAGCCCAATGTGAAGAGATAAAGAAAATAATCAAAAATGAAAGGCAAAGAAATTCCACCAAGGGGTTATAAATTTGAAAACATCCGAAAAAACCCCTTTCTAAACTATTTGTTAAACTAGTATATTTACATTACTTCGTATCTTAATTAAATTACTTAACATTTAAAAAAAGTTCTTTTTAATGTTTTTATGTGTATTCAAATATTTATAACTTCATATCTACAAATTTAAAAAACAAAACTATCTCAACAGTTATTAAACAAAAGCAAAAACAAAAAAATAAATAAATGGCTTAACTTTTCACGAAGTGAAAACTACCACGAGTTGATTTATTGAACTCAAAACAAAATATTTCTTAGTGTAAAGGAAGAAAAACGAACTACTACAGGCCCTGGCATTCAACAGAAAAGGAAAACGACTTTCGCGAGAAATTTTCCAGAACCAAAAATACATCCTGGTTATATTTCCAGCTGAAATGTTGTGTTGGCGACTTCTTCCATTAGCCCCAGCATTCCCGAAGAAGTAAAGAAAGGTATAAAAAAATAAAAGGCAAAGAAACGACCCCTGAAGCTATAAAAATTTGAAAACAACTCTTCTGAGCATACGCCGAGAACACATTACTAACTCCCACGTAAATAAATAAAACGCTACAGGAAGAGGGTTGCCTTGTAGAGCTAGCTACAATGCTGGGCGAAGTTCGCTTTGTCGGCCATATCGAATCCCAGAGATGTCGGTGCATATTTGATGAAAGAAAGCGAATCATGAAAAGTTAATGCAACACAGGCCGTGTGCATAGTACCATGACCCTCTTTCATATATAAACATGCGAGGGGAGAGCCGTGGTACAGCAGCGTCTTATGTACCGTCGTAAAACAAGACGGTGCCTTGTCGATCGGCGAATGCTTGGTTTGTTAGTCAGGTTATCACCTGGGACACGCTCGTATAGCCTTTGACAAAGCGATGGTGCGGGGAAAAAAAATTCTGAAGTTGTAATGCCATGTAGGATGCAAGAAATTTCTTAGAAAAGTTTAAATGGATATGGGAAAGAAAACAGAATATAAAAAATATATTGTATATTTCAAAATATGTTAAGTATTGTTGGAGATAGTTTTGCTAAATTTCCAATAGGCCTTGCTGGATTTTATTGGGATTCTTTGAACCTCTGTTAAAAGAAAGAATGGTAATTTAAGGATTTGCATCACTGCAAGATTTTCATATCACTAGTTCTTGAACTTTAATGTATCAAAAAGTTTTATTGTTTTAAAGTAATAATTTTTATTATTCAAAAGTTGTACTTGAATGATTTTTGTAAGAAATGTTTTTAAAAAAGAATTTTAACATGAGCAAAATGAAGAATATGAGGAAGTTATAATTGAGTACTAACGCAACGTTTAAAAAAATGTACTTTTTATTCAGTGATTTTTTTTCTGGATTTGATATTTGTTCCTTAATCAACTGTCATCTATTGATAATAATTTATACATCATAATTCATGTAACTATTATTATTTCTGGGACACGCTCGTATATCCTTTGACAAAGCGATGGTGAGGGGAAAAAAATTCTGAAGTTGTAATGCCATGTAGGATGCAAGAAATTTTTTAGAAAAGTTTAAATGGATATGGGAAGGAAAGCAGAACAAAAAAAAAAATATTATATATTTCAAAATCTGTTAAGTATCGTAGGAGATAGTTTTGTTACATTTCCAATAGGCCTCGCAGGATTTTATTGCGATTCTTTGAACTTGTGTTAAAATAAAAAATGGTAATGGTGCCCTCTCTGGATTTGCATCAGTGTAAGATTTTTCATATCATTATTTCCTGAACGTTAATGTTCAAAAAAGTATTATTTTTTTAAGGTAATAGTTTTTATTATTCAAAATTTGAACTGGAATGCCTTTTTGAAAGAAAGATTTTTCAAAAAGAATTTTGACATGAATAAAATAGAGAATATGTGGAAGTTATAATTGAGTACTAAAGCAACTTTTAAAAATATACTTTTATATTAATTCTTTTTTTTTTTGGATTTGATATTAGTTCCTTAATCAGCGGTCAGCTATTGATAATAATTTATACTCATCATTCACGAAACTATTATTATTTCGGTATGTTATTCGGTAACGATTATTATTTCGGTATGTTATTCGGTAACTATTATTATTTCTAGGACACGCTCGTATAGCCTTTTACAAAGCGATGGTGGGTGAAAAAAAATTCTGAAGAAGTAATGCCATGTAGGAGGCAAGAAATTTCTTAGAAAAGTTTAAATGGATATGGGAAAGAAAGCAGAATAATAAAAAAAAATATTGCATATTTCAAAATATGTTAAGTATTGTTGGAGATAGTTTTGTTACATTTCCAATAGGCCTCGATGGATTTTATTGCGATTCTTTGAACTTGCGTTAAAATAAAAAATGGTAATGGTGCCCTCTATGGATTTGCATCACTGCAAGATTTTTCATATCATTAGTTCCTGAACATTAAATAATATAATAATATATCCATGTATTAAATAATATATCCTGAACATAATATAATACAAAAAGTTTTATTGTTTCAAAGTAGTAGTTTTTATTATTGAAAATTTGATCTCAAATAATTTTTTATAAGAAATATTTTTCAAAACGAATTTTCTCATGAATAAATTGGAAAATATGTGGAAGTTGTAATTGAGTATTAACACAACATTTAAAAATTTACTTTTCATTCAATAATTTTTTTCTGGATTTATATTAATTTCTTAATCAGATGTCATCTATTGATTATAATTTATACATCATAATTCATGTAAATATTATTATTTCGATATGCTATTCGGTGACTATTATTATTTCTGTGACATGCTCGTATAGCCTTTGACAAAGCGATGGTGGGGAAAATTAATTCTGGAGTTGTAATGCCATGTAGGATACTAGAAATTTCTAAGAAAGTTTAAATGTATATGGGAAAAAAAGCAGAATAAAAAAAATATACAATATTTTTTTTTATTCTGCTTTTTTATTGTTCAAAATATGTTAAGTATTGTTAAGTATTTTTCTGCTTTTTTATTGTTCAAAATATATTAAGTATTGTATTCGCGTTGTTAGAGATAGTTTTGTTACATTTCCAATAGGCCTTGATGGATTTTCTTTCGATTCCTTGAACTTATGTTAGAAGAAAGAATGGTAATGGTGTCTATTTATGGATTTGCATCACTACAAAGTTTTTTCGTATCATTAGTTACAGAACATTAATGTACAAAAAAAATCTTATTGTTTTAAAGTAATAGTTTTTGTTATGCAAAATTTGAACTCTAATGGCTTTTCGTAAGAGATATTTTTCAAAAAAAATTTTCACATGAATAAAATGGAGAATATATGGAAGTTATAACTGAGTACTAACACAATGTTTTGAAATGTATTTTCATTCAATTTCTATATTTGATATTAGTTCTCCAATCAGCTATTGAA
This sequence comes from Caerostris darwini, assembly GCA_021605075.1. Classification (NCBI taxonomy): domain Eukaryota; kingdom Metazoa; phylum Arthropoda; class Arachnida; order Araneae; family Araneidae; genus Caerostris; species Caerostris darwini. The sequence continues at coordinate 73,445 of BPLQ01005943.1, read as the reverse complement.
TTCTAATTGATGTGACTATTATTATTTTGGTAATTTTTAAATATTTTATTAATTTGAATAGTTCTGCAGGCATTACTTTAATAATGTATAGATATGTTATCGCAATATTATTCCTGACAAACAATATTTTTTCAGAATGAAAATGTATATATGAACGTACAATGTATGGAATGTATTTACTAACGTACAAACCAGCGGGGATTTTATAGAATTATATATTTATTGCTATTATTTTCATATTTTCTGATAAAACACTTATTATACTTAAGAAAAAATAGCATTTATTAAATATTAAAATAGAAAAAAAAACATATCTTAAAACATTGGTAATTGCTAAAAATTAACAAAAAAATTTTTATCTGAAAAATAAAATTGTAAAATTTTATCAATAAATACGATACTTGTAAACTGAAATTTATCAGTTTATAACATCAATGAAACATTTCACCCTTATTTTGGATATCTTCAAATAGTTCCTGAATTTGATTTATTTAACCGAATATTGTACTGCTTTAAACAAAGATAAACATCTCAATGAAAGGTAGCATAAAATGCTATTTTGAATCATAAATATTGTTAATTACCTGTTCATTTTCAGTAAAACATCACCTCGATTGAGGTAAGCATTTGTAAAGTCAGATCTTAGAGTGATAGCTTCCCGATAAAGCTGAAAATTAAAAAGAGTGACTGAATATAGACAAAGAATTTAAATTATTTTTTAAAGATCATGTATTTAAAGTACCAGATATACGACATTCCTTTTGTTTTTATTAAAAAATCAAGAAAACACATATATGCCATGAGAGGGAAATATTAATGGATGCATTAATTAAAATAATTTATTTATACAATAATTAAAGTAATGATCTACTAAATATTTATAATAAACAATAAATTAAAAAATAAAATATAATAAAAAATATCCTATATCAATTCTTAAAAAGGAATCTTGACATTTTCGATTATGTTATGATTAATAAATCCTTTAGATATTTACAGGGAGATTACAATAAGTTATTATATTGGCTCCAGAATTAAAAGAGTTTGATTCGATATTCGAAAGGTAATTCCGAACCTCATGCTTTCACTCTCAAAAGGTGATTAAAAAGCAGCTTGGAAAGTTTTATCATTGAGCACTTAATTATTGAGATGAATATTTTTAGAGTGTCTTACAAAATGGGGGTGCATTGTAGCAGCATTGTAAAGATTAGTCTTCTACATATCTGACAGGGTTAAAGCTTAATTATCTACATATCCAGCTGGATAACGCTCATCAGTCTGCTCATATTTTGTTTGGTAAAACTTCTTCAATATCTGTTGGTAAAGGAGCCTAAGTGAAAGATGTCATAAGTTGTAAAACAATATACATTAAATCTGAAAAATAACCTTACTTGTATTCTTAATTATTGTTTAATATTTATATTTCATTTTGATGACCATTTGAAAATCTAGTCCTTTGATACCACAAGATACCACTTTATTTTGACTATGTCCACTTTACTTCTGACTATGTACTGTTCTTTCTAACGAATTAAAAAAATATAAACAAAAAATTAAATGACGAAAACTTAAAAAAAACACTAATAATGACACTAATTCCTAAATGACTCTTGCATATCCCTCGAAAGTAACATCTGAATCCTCGCTTCCACGCCAACCCGCGAATACACGCCCCATCCAAAAACGCCCTCCCGCATGCCACATGCTCAAGGAACCTTGGTGCATTCTAGATGCCACCCCTAATGGGGCTGCGTTTCATTTACTGACTCGATTCATTTACCCGATGCAGGCGGCAAGAGTGCAGATATCGCTGTCATTAGCAGTTACTTGTTGGGAAGGAAATGGGCCGAGTGTACTTACTTTGCTAGGTAAAACTTCTTCTATGTCTGTTGGTAAAGGAGCCTAAGTGAAAAATGTCCCAAATTGTAAAACAACATATATTCAATCTGGAAAATAATGTTACTTTTATTCTTAAATATTGTTTAATATTTATATTTCATTTTGATGTCCGTTTGAAACATTAGTCCTTTGATACCACAAGATACAATATACTACTTTCTTGTGACCATGCTTATTTTACTTCTTATTATATAATGTTCTTTCTAACGAATTACATATGAACAAAAAGTAAGATGACGAAGACTTAAAACGACAATAACAATGACACTAATTCCTAAATGACTCTCACAAATCCCTCAAAAGTAACACCTGAATCCTCTATTCCACCCCGTCCAAAAACGTCATCCCGCATGCCACATGCCCAAGGAACCTTGGTGCATTCCAGATGCCACCCCTAATGGTGCCGCGTTTCATTTACTGACTCGATTCATTTACCGGGATGCAGGCAGCAAGAGTGCAGATATTGCTCCCATTAGCAGTTACTTGTTGGGAAGGAAATGGGCCGAGTGTACTTACTGCATCCGCCTCCTCCAATCTGCTGTCATTGCGGGAGATAAGGAAGGCCAGATTGAGGAAGAGTTGTAGGTGGTTGGGGTGCACCCGCACCTCGCGCTCCCTGCTCTCCTCGCGGTCCAGGAACAGGGACTTCGCCTGCAATTAGAGATCTCGTGTTAAGCAGATGGCACACAGTGGATCCCTGAAGATCCCCGCAGTCAATTGAATCAATGCCAGCATCATGCCGTGGCAACTGTTTGGGGATTCGATATTTCGGGATGGGAGAAAGAGGAATGGCTTTATTTAGTTGGCCTAGGATATTTTGTCAAGTTGGATTAAGATGGTTTGGTGGTTTCTTTATCTGTAAACTTATACGGTCATAAATGTAAGTGTAGTTAAACTAATAATATAAAAATAATAGTAACATACTTTTCATAACTTTATTTCGAACATTTGATTAAGTTTACAAAAAGGTCAAATTGAATTGAGGATACATGCACGTATCGAATTTAAATGTTTTTCTGCATCATTTGTCTGCATTTTACAAAAAAGAAACGATTTATATGTATATTAGCATATATAAATCGAGTTGATAAACGCCTAAACCAAGTCGCTTTTAAATAGTAGGAATTTAGATTTTTTCATGTTATTGGAATGCATCGCTATGTTTGCTTTGTCTTGAGAATAGTTATCTAGTGTGCTGAAATATTATTGTGTATAATGTTCTGCTGTGAGTACATACTTCTTTAAAAAATTTTTTTCTGGATATTATAAAAGTATTTTTGTTGATTTTCTGAACGACTTGTTTTCCTACTTTTTGTATAAATGCGAATATTTTCTTTCAAATATAATTCTACAGTTTATCAGTTTATCCTTTGGTGAACATGTTTACTTATTTGCAGTTTTGCCTTTCTTGTTTATGCACGATATTTTAAAAAATAAATACAAAATATTTCCACGGAACGATTATTATTAAAACACGAATAAATTTATTTCGAATTATTTCTGTACTATAGTTTGATAAATTATTTGAACAGACTGACTATTTTTATGTTTTTTGCTATGCACACTGACAACATTTAGTAAAAGTCCCCTGTCTATTTCGTTTTTTTTATTTTATCTTGCACTTTTACATTTTCTGTTGTTTTTGACATTACATATAAAGTATTTATATAAAATTTATAATTAATATCTACATTTTGTATGACAAAAAAGAATTTATTATAATTAAATCTTCATTTTTTCTAAACACACTTTATGCTACACTTATAATGTACCTGCAAGTAATAATTTGCCTAAACAATTACTTAAAAGTGAAATTATTCTCTACGATCCTATAATTTAATAATACACTTATTTATAAGCAAATTATAAAAAAATTATAAATTTTACCAAAAGGTAATTTTATATAGATATTATAAATTTTATATATATTTTTTATTAGAGCCATTAAGTATATTTAACATAACTTGGGGGATAGATGTTAATGGTACCAATTTATGAATTTTCTGATTAGAGTATATACAAAAAAACTTTAAATAACTTGCTTTTAAATATGTATCCTCTGCCTCTTCATATCGTCTAAGGTGGGTATATACGCGTCCAAGATTCAAATACCCTCTCACGTCATCTCCTTGTATTCTGAAATGATATAATTATTAACACATACATTAATTGAGTTACATTTAAATACAGAAAAGAATGAATTCATATGTTGCATTTTGTAAGCCTTTATAATTTTTTTATGAATGTTAATTTAAAAATATATTAATATAAATTGGATTATATATTAATATAAATTGCATTATATATTAATATAAAATTGCATTATATATTAATATAAATTGCATTATATATTAATATAAAATTGCATTATGTTTAATTATATAAAAATGCATAATTATATAAAATTGCATATTTTAAAATCAGCATTGAATAAATGTTTAAAACTTTTAACTGATTACCAATCAACTTTTCCATAGCCGTAATAAAGTATGCATTTCAGATAAGAATATATAATTTTTTAAAAACGCTGAAATATTTGCTGCTTTTAACAACCAAATAATTAACAACCGAATAGGCATTGATTTGTGAAATTAATAATTCTTGCTAAATTTTTAATGATTCGTATCATGAAAACAAATCAAAGAAATATACAAAATTAATGTACAAAGTTAACAACATATGAAGTAATATAAAAGTATATTAATAATTTTTACAAAATAAAGAAAACAAATTATTTCTTCTATAAGTTCCTTTAATCTTTCCATTGAGATTAGTTGAGTATTAAACAATTTCCATTTAATACAGCCAGTTTCAATTCTTGATATGAATAATGTTTACAATTCAGAAATATTCAAACAATTAGCAATGTGTATTATTACACGAAAATCAGAAGCGGCTGAAATTTACAACATGGACATTATACCCTGATAAGAGAATGCCACAACAGTCGATATTTCCTTAAATTAGATATTTAGTTAATTGAAATTCCAGTAAGTGGAATTTAATATGTTATGCTGACATAAACGGAGGCACCAGGTGTTAACACATTGTCTTTGTATTTCCAATTAGAATTGCCCAAATTATACTGAGGACGATGTTCATTATTCAGGATTTTGTTTGTAATTAATGCGGATTTACAATAACAGTGTCTGTTGCAGCTGTTACATTTTAGCAGCTGGTGCACATACGAATTCAATATGGAAAAAAAGAAAGACTAACTAAACATGGTTGTTGTTAAATACGTACCTAATGGCATCATTGTAATAGTTTAAAGCATCTTCGTGTTTATCCAGCGATTCCAAGACGCGTCCCATGTTATTGAATAGCTTTGCGTTTCTTTGGTTGACAGATAGAGCAGAGTTGTATAAGGTGTATTCAGTTCGCCTAAAAAATAAAGATAATTTATTTATTGCAAATGCATCAGTTTGTATTGTTTTATTACATCAATTTTTTGTTTTTAAAATCGAATCAATTCAAGGAGAAACAAATTTTTGGAAAGTTTAGAATGAAAATCAAATGTCAGATATGCTGTAATATAAATTGAAGGTTGAAATTATTTAATTTTTCAATTATGATTAATTAAAAAATAATGCTAAAGTTTAAATAAAATAAAAAAATAAATTTAAATATACAGTATTTTTTGACATACAGTTTTATAAATGGAATAGAATAAATATTATTAGCTTAGCACTGAAATCAAGAAAATATATTTATATAAGTAAGTACAACTTCTAAATGGTATTTAAGAAGTTGCTAACTTAATGATTAGTGGCAAACCATTTTTTACACATATATTATTATCAATTATATAGTGCATCATTTAAACATTAAAAATTATTCTTTCATATCCTAAATAAAATCTGACACATACATGAAATCTAACACTTTGATAAACATTATTTAATTCGGTGTTAATCTTCATGTTAAATGTTTCCTGTTTCTGAAAACAACTCTTAATTTCAGTCAACCACGTTTAAACTCTAACGAATAATCTCCATGTATTCATTTATCTCACTGATCTGATAGATAGACTGATAACTTTGAGTGGTAGTTTATATTATAAATATTAATTACTAATAAAATGTTTTAGATACATAATTAGTTAATGCTAATAAAGATACATAAATAGTTACTAATGCATGTAATTATTGACACTTCTGCTTCTTTTATTACTATTGGCACTTTTAAGCATATTAAAAAAAAATCAAACAAGCTTTTATATTGTTTTGTTCGAATTCTATAAAACTACTATTTAATCTATTGTGGGAAGTGTGCAGGTGTCAAATGTGAAATTTGAGCATATTTAGGAAAAGCAAATACAGATGTGAAAAATCTTATTAATATAATTAGCTCACAATGCAAAACACTATATTTGTTTAAGCGATCGTAAATTTTCCATCCTTACAGAGACATATTCTTCATCAAACGTGATTTAAATCCAGAAATTCAAACAACTGAACAAATGCGGGTTTTAATTTGAATTCTCATTATGCAAATGCCAATTTCTAGGACGTAAAATATTAAATTTCTTCATAGATTAAAACATATTTACGACGCGCAAACACAGCAGTGACAAAAACCAGATGTATGATTAATTCTGCAATCCAGACTGCTCTATTTATTTTAGCGGGACTCAAATGCCTGTCTTGCTAACGTTCTTCGATTCAAAATCACAGTCAATGCGTCATTTTCATCGAGCTATCATTTATAAAATCATTATCTTTTAATTAAAAGCAAACAAAGACGGTCCCTGCCCAGATCAGGCTGGAATCGGGCAAGTGAGGTGTGGGTGATAAAAAGGTGCAGCAAGACGCTCAAACTCAACCACCAACTCATTATAAGTGACAAGGACCTGAGCTCCGTAAGACTAGTTGAATTAATTAACTAAGTTTACTTTGCTCTGCTTCCTAATCCCTGGACAAAGTTTCTTTAATCCTCGACAAAGTTGGTCTCGGAATCGAATAGAGATAGCCGATTCCTGCAGGGGAACTTAGTTCCGAGTTTGTGTGTGTGTTTTGTTTATGGTAGCGAGTTGTGCATTTTTACTGAGGCAATTTTCAGCTTTCGTAACTGATGAATTACTTTTTAACTTTACCCTCTGCTTTTTGTTTTCGGATACGTTTGCTTCGCTGGTATATGTCAGCTTGTTTACTGAAGTATACCACAATAGTTGCCTGGGTTAAGCAAGAAGGAAGAATTAAAATTTAAATCTAGTAAACATAACTTTATTTGCAGCACTAAGATTCATTTAGGTAAAGTATATTTTCAAACTATGTTTTATATAGTTTAGTTCAAATTGTATAAAACTACTATTTAGTATATTGTATGAAAAGCGGAAGTATCAAATGAAATATTTGACTATATTTAGGACGAGCAAATACAGATGTGAAAAATTTCATTAATATGATTAACACACACATAATATGATTCCCTGGACAAAGTTTCTTTAATCGTCGACAAAGTTGGTCTCGGAACCGAATAGAGATAGCCGATTCCTGCAGGGGAACTTAGTTCCAAGTTTGTGTGTTTAGATTACGGTAGAGAGTTGTGCATTTTTACTGAGCAGTTTTCAACTTTGGTAACTGATGAATTTACTTTTTAATTTTACCCTTTTATTTGTGTTGGGATACGTTTGCTTTAATGGTATATATGTGCCTGTTTACTTAAGTTTTACCTCACTAGTTGCCTGGGATAAACAAGGAGGAAAAGTTAAAATTAAATCCAGTAAAATTAACTTCATTTTAAACTCTACATTAATTTAAGTCAAGCTTATTTTAAAACAGGTGGTTTCATGAAAAAAGATCACTTCTACATCACCTTTATATCACAATCATCATCCCCGTAAAATAATAACGGTTTTACATGAATTTACATCATTGTTAATATGATTATATTAAGATGGTTAATTATCTTTTGATGATTTCACCATCATAACCTTTCATCATTTTTACTGAGGAATCTCAGCTTTGGTAACTGATGAATTACTTTTTAAGTTTTCCTTTGTTTTTGTTTTAAGATACGTTTGCTATGTGAGCTTGTTTACTTGTTTATCACTAGTGGAATGAGATAAACAAGTAGGAATGGTTAAAATGTAAATGTAGTGAACATAACTTGATTTGAAACATTAGATTAATTTAAGTTAAATTTATTTTGAAACAATTTTTTTTATATAGTTTAGTTCAAATTGTATAAAGCTACTATTTAGTGTATTGTGAGAAATGTATAATTATCAAATGTGAAATTTGAGTATATTTAGGAAGATCAAATATAGATGTGAAAAATTTCATTAATATTACTAGCCCACACAATACAAACCAATATATTTGTTTAAGCGATCGTAAATTTTACATCCTTACACAGACATATTCTTCATTAAACTTGATTTAAATGCACAAATTCAAACAACCGAACAAATGCGGGCTTTAATTTGAATTCTCATTATGCAAATGTCAATTTTCAGGACGTAAAATATTACATTTCTGTGTAGATTAAAATATATTTACGACAGGCAAACGCAGCAATTACAAAACCAGATATATTATTAATTCAGCAACCCAGACCGCTCTATTTATTTTAGCAAGAACTCAAATGCCTATATTCCTAACGTGCTTCCATTCAAAATCACAGTCCCATGCAGCATTTCCATCGAGCTATCATTTATAAAATCATTATCTTTTAATTAAAAGCAAACAAAGACGGTCCCTGCCAAGATCAGCCTGGAATCAGGCAAGTGAAGTATGGGTGATAAAAATGTGCAGTAAGATTCTCAAACTCAACCACCAACTCATTATAAGTGACAAGGACTTGAGCTCCGTAAGACTAGTTGAATTAATTAACTAAGTTTACTTTGCTCTGCTTCCTAATCCCTGGACAAAGTTTCTTTAATCCTCGACAAAGTTGGTTTCGGAACCGAATAGAGATAGCCGATTCCTGCAGGGGAACTTAGTTTCGAGTTTGTGTGTGTTCAGATTACGGTAGAGAGTTGTGCATTTTTACTGAGCAATTTTCAGCTTTGGTAACTGATGAATTACTTTTTAACTTTTGCTTTCTTTTTTTTTTTTCAGATACGTTTGCTTCGCTGGTATTCGTGTGCTTGTTTACTTAAGTTTACCAGAGTAGTTGTCTGGGATAAACAAGATGGAAAAGTTAAATTTAAATTCAGCAATCGTAACTTTATTAGAAACACTGCATTTACTTAAGTTTATTTTCAAACTATTTGTCACATAGTTTAAGTCATATTATATAAAACTACTATTTAGTGTATTGCATTAAATGTGCAAGTATCAAATGTGAAATTTGAGTATGTTTAGAAAAAACAAATACAAATGTGAAAAATTCTATTAATATTATTAGCAAACAATACAAACCACGATAGTGTTTAAGCGATCGTAAATATTACATCCATACAGTGACATATTTTCATCAAACATGATTTAAATCCAGAAATTCAAACAATGGAACAAATGCGGGTTTTAATTTGAATTCTCATTATGCAAATGCCAATTTCTAGGACGTAAAATATTAAATTTCTTCATAGATTAAAACATATTTACGACGCGCAAACACAGCAGTGACAAAAACCAGATGTATGATTAATTCAGCAATACAGAATGCTCTATTTATTTTAGCGACCTGAAATATTCATCTTGCTAACGTGCTGCCATTCAAAATCACAGTCCAATGCGCCATTTCCATCGAGCTATCATTTATAAAATCATTATCTTTTAATTAAAAGCAAACAAAGACGGTCCCTGCCAAGATCAGCCTGGAATCAGGCAAGTGAAGTATGGGTGATAAAAATGTGCAGTAAGATTCTCAAACTCAACCACCAACTCATTATAAGTGACAAGGACTTGAGCTCCGTAAGACTAGTTGAATTAATTAACTAAGTTTACTTTGCTCTGCTTCCTAATCCCTGGACAAAGTTTCTTTAATCCTCGACAAAGTTGGTTTCGGAACCGAATAGAGATAGCCGATTCCTGCAGGGGAACTTAGTTTCGAGTTTGTGTGTGTTCAGATTACGGTAGAGAGTTGTGCATTTTTACTGAGCAATTTTCAGCTTTGGTAACTGATGAATTACTTTTTAACTTTTGCTTTCTTTTTTTTTTTTCAGATACGTTTGCTTCGCTGGTATTCGTGTGCTTGTTTACTTAAGTTTATCACACTAGTTGTTTGAGATTAACAAGGAGGAAAAGTTAAAATTTAAATTCAGTCAACATAACTTTATTTGAAACAACTAGACTAGTAAAGTTTATTTTCAAAAAGGTGGTTCCTTTAAAAAAAGATCATTTTTAAATTTTAACATCACAATCACCATCATTATAACATAATAATATTTTTACTTGCTTTTACATCATTTTAATATGATTATATTAAAACTTTTTGATGTAAATTCCATAATCGAAAAGTCTTTTGACCGTCATAATCCTTCATCAGTTTTACTGTGTAATCTCAACTTTGGTAACTGATAAATTAGTTTTTGACTTTACCCTTTGTTTTTGTTTTGGGATACGTCATCTTCGATGATATATGCACGCTTGTTTAGTTAAGTTTACCAAAGTAGTTGTATGGGATAAACAAGGAGGAAAAGTTAAAATTTAAATCCAGTAAACATAACTTTATTTGAAACGCTAAGATTAATTTAAGTGAAATTTATTTTCAAACAGGTGGTTTCATTAAAAAAAGATCCTTTTAAACATTTTATATCACCTTGATTTTTCAATCATCATCACCATAATATAATAATGGTTTTACATGAATTTACATCATTTTTAATATGACAATATTAAAAAATTATATTTTGATGTTTTTTCACCATCATAATTATTCATCATTTTTACTAAAGAATCTCAGGTTTGGTAACTGATCAATTACTGTGAGGACTTACTGATGTTACTTTATTTTATTTCTTTTAATTCTAAGTTTTAAAAATAAATAAAAAACTTGATAAGAAATATCCACGATTTTAAATATGGATTTAACAAGAATGAATAAATCTCAATTGACAATAAGAGAATAGGAAAATGTAACATACGAATTCTTATGAATACTTATTTCTTTGATCTCAATAAATCCTATTTCCATAATGCTATTTTCATATGATACAGATAATAACATTTTCATACAATGCTTTGAGTTGGGATAATTTTCTCTATTCTCAAAAGAATAGTAAGTAACTATTTCATTTTCCTCTGGCATTAATAATAAATAGGCTTTATTGGTATTACATAGATGTAGTAGTTAACAAATTATGAAACGCATTTTCATCTATGTTCCTCTATTTAATATATAGATCTAAATTAAAGCATATTCTGTTGTAAGTTTGATAAGCAAGTTTTCTAAAGGAAAACAAAATTTCAATAATAATTTATTGGAATATAATTCCATGTTTTATTTGCTGTTAGATTCTTATGATAGTCTTTTCAGAAAGAAATATTTTTAATTTGGAATGGCATTATAAATATTATATAATATTTTTTATATATCATATAATAACATTTCAAAATATTATATAATATTTTGGAATGATATTATATTTGAATTTTATTATATTAAAATGATGTTCATGATTTGCATTTACATGTATTTTCTAAATTGAGATTTAACTGAATTGAATTCTTAACTTACATTACTTTAGTTAATGGATTCTTCACTGCATTAACTATCGTAATATTTATTAAAAAAAATTAGTGTATTTATAAATTTGCTTTTTCCCCTTTATCTTGACAAAAATTATGTTATTATGCAAATCTAGAAATTTAATGTAAATTAATTCATTGAAATTTTCTAAATGAAAACAATATTTACTTTAGTAATAAATTATTGGGACATAATCCAAGTTTCATTTACTATTTGATTGTTATATTTATTTATAAATGATAGTTTCAGAAAAAAATAATATTAATTTGGAATGATATTATAAAACACTACACGATCGTCATTTACATGCATTTTCTGAATTGACATTTTTAACTTTCGTAATACATACGATGCGTACTCATATACGATAAATTACATTGCTTTAGTTAATTGCAATATTTATTAAAATTTGTTATTGCATTTATAAATTTACTTTCCGCCCCCTTTATCTTGACAAAAAAGTATGTTTTTAAGCAAATCTAAAACTTTGATGTAATTTAATTCATTCAAGTTTTCTAAATGAAAACAAAATTTACTTCAGTAATAATTTATAATAACATAATTCCAAGTTTCATTTACTATTTGGTTGTTATAGTTAAAAATGATAATCTTTTCAGAAATAAATTTTAATTTGGAAAGATATTATAAAACACTACAAGATCTTCGTTTGCATGTAGTTTCTGAATTGAGATTCTTGTTTTTTTTCCCTTTATCTTGACAAAAAAAGTATTTTATTAAGCATACCTAGAACTTTGATGTAAATTAATACATCAATAAGATGGGTTTACCACTGTTAAATATTTATCAAAACACAAGCATCTATAGATTTATTTTACATGAATAACGATATTACGAGCATCGAATAATTTAAAACTAAATTTAAAAAAAAAAATGACTAGTGTTTTAAAAATATTGAATATTATAAAACATTACACGATCGCATGTACTTTCTGAATAGATATGTAACAGAATTGAGATTTTTAACTTCCATAATACATACGATACATTAAATTACGACAGTTAATGGATTCTTTTATGCATTAACTATTGTAATAATTAAAAAAAAATATTATATTTATACACTTGTTTATTTTATTTTTATTTTGATAAACAAGTATGTTATGTAAACACAGGTTTCTATAAATTTATTTTACATGAACAAAGATATTACGAACATCGAATAATTTAAATCTAAGATACATAAAAAATTGGTAGCGCCTCAAAAATATTATTGAAAGACAAACAAAAAATTACTTTTAAAATGATGGTGCAATCTTGCTGCCCAAATATCGGATCAGTGCACAAGGCGGCACATAACAAAGGATAAAAAAAGCAAGGAAAGCTTCTTAACAAGTTTCCATTCAATAATCCAATCAGTTTTGTTGTCGGGACACACTGACCCCAATAAAGCTAGTCCTATTACGAGACACTGTCTGCAGCTGCAAAAACAGCAAAGCAAACAAAACAAAACAAAACAAAAATCACGTAAACATCAATTTCATGTATTCGGAGCAATTTTTGTTTTGCTTTGCTTTGCTTACATCTCATCAGAAGGATTTTCTTAGAGAGAGAGAGAGAGAGAGAGGACATTGTCCTTATCGCTCCATGGAGATCTCCCGGGTCTTAAAGGAAAAGTGCATTTTTCAATTTATCCTGTATCCTTTATACAAAGGGTTAAAAAAAAAAAAGGTTGGGCAGGGGGAGAGGGGGGTAAAAATCTCTTTAAAAAGATAAATTCACGTGAACTTTCCACTCTTGTGATTCTTTCTTCGACGTTGTTGCTGAGGACACCAAAAATAAAAGTGGATGAGGAAGAAAGATAGAAGGAAGAAGAAAAAGAAAAAATGAAAAATAGAGGCTTTCATCTTTTAAGCTAGGACATTCTCCTCGGCAAAAGCCCATCAGCTGTATAGAACCAACATCTCGGACCAAAAGTTAGAAGAAAAGGGGATGAGGCGGTAGGGTGGAACCTTTTTTGAAAAAAAAAAAAAGAAAAAGTTGCAACCCCTTTTAAAGAGAATCTCGCAATCCGTTACTTAGGATCTCTGGTGCTCGTAGGTCCGGAAACCCGCTTTAAAGAATAAAGCTTTATCTAAACCAACACTTTGTCCGTTATTTTGAGGTCACCCTTTGTCTTGTTTTGGCTCAAATCTTAAGAACACGGCTAAGTCGGGCCAGGTTCAGAGGCAAGGTGGTACAGTTCGCAGTATGGTCAATGGCGATTTTAATTCAGCTTGTATGAGAATGATGGGATGGCATTTAAAGCTTTCTTGAATGATTATTGAAGCTTTTTGTGGAAATCATATTGTATTTTACCTTTTATTACAATTATGCTCATTTTATTTTGTATTAATAGCTCGATTCTCTAATATACTAATTAAAAAGAATTTTAAGATTTAAGTAAAGCTTTTTAAGGGCTTTAAGTGTATAAAGATTTATGGTCGATGAACAGTATATAGGTTTATTATGGTTGATGTATATAATGCATATGCAATGTATTATATATGAATTTTATACATCTACCATAATAAATATATTTTGTATATAAACATTTATATATTTATATTATTGCATAATAATGTTATATTCCTGCTCACTTTTTAAATATCCAACTTGTGGTGCTGTGGTAACTGGGTAATATGCCGCTGGTGAGCATTAGGACCGAGGTTCAGTCCACTGGCGGCATTGTTGTAGACACTGTTTCAAAAAAAGGGAGATGTTCAGCATCTTGCCTCTTCAGTCAAATTACCTGGTGGGAGTTTGCTGGGTTTTCTCCCGTAAGATAGGCAAATCCCGTTTAGTTCAACAAAAAGCCCTCCCCTAGGGTAATGCCTTCCTTCGTTATTGAGTCGAAGCCAACTCAGACTTCTACCTACGGTTCCCTAAACAACAAAATTTGTCTTTTCCCTTAAAACCTTACGAGTCGGGCATTTAAAAAGTAAAATAGGAATGTAATATAATATATATATATATATATATAATTTTAATATGCATATATATATGCTTATATACAATGAATGTTGTTTATAATGGTAGATGTTTAAAATTCATATGTAATACATTACATGTGCATTATATACATCTACCATAATGTCTTATACATTTAAAATTCTTGAAAAGCCTTACTTAAATATTAAAATTCTTTTTAATTCGTATATTAGAAAATTGAACAAATAATACAAAATAAAATAAGCATAATTGTAGTAAAAGATAAAATATAATATGATCCATTTCTAAGTAAACTACTCATGGGGTGTCCGTCCCGTGCTGCCGGACACTGAGGATTAATCACAACAACACCTTTACATGCGATTTATTTATTTATTTAATTTATAATATAACCCATTTATTTTATAAAGTAACAAAAAAATCTACTGTATTGATGATGGTGCATTATTTACAGAGGTATCAAAATTGTTATTTTTTCAAAATCGTCGTTTTTGTTTTACATCTGTAGCCGTAATAATAATATTGTGTTCTTAAAATACAGAAATATATTACAGAGATATAAAACTATGGTTTTTTTACCTTAACTTTGTTGTTATTTTTTTAATTTATAGATATTCAAATAAAAGGACATTTCAAAAATTCAAGAAATGAATCTTACAAAAAACATTTTTTTCCATGAACTTTTTCAATTACGGAAAGTATTTTTGATTAAATATTAGATAAATAGCAACATGAATAATAAAAATAAACTTCTCAAGGCCGATTTAAAAAGCTTTTATAATAATAATATAGCTTACATCGAAAAACAATTTTTTCTATATTTGAAATTCCATTATGATATAAATCGATATTTTTAACAGAACAAAGCTAAATTTTTTTAGAATCAAGATAAAGAGGAAACTGATATAATTGAAACATTAATTTATTTAGAATGAAAGCAAATGCTTATATATTTTTAATTGATTTACATTTGAATGATTGAGTTACATTTTTAGTTGATTTACATTTTAAATATGATTTAAATTTTGAATTTGATTTAAATTTTGAATTTGTTTTAAATTTTGAATTTCATGTACATTTGAATAATTAATTTACATTTTCAATTGATGTATTTTTTGAATTTGATTTACATTTTGAATTTGATTTACATTTGAATAATTGATTTACATTTTGATGGTTTAAAACTAATATGTGAGATAAAGGCAAAAATATTTTATTTATCTTTATCTTAGTTTATCTTAGTAAATATTTATCTTTTTTTGAGACAATAAAAACCAGTATTTTTTAATATATTTTCAGAACAAAAGCAATCTTACAGTTTAAACTACGGTGTTACAAATACAGTTAATTAAACAGTTCAATTTTAGTATGAGTAAATAATATTTTATGAGCCTGACCAAATAACTTATTTTAATGTACAATAAAAATTAATATATAGCACAGCCTGGAATTTATAATTAATATTACGTAAACATTTTAAGTCTACTGTGGCATTTAACTGTTAGAATGTTTTTCTATAAGATTATTTTCTTAAACTTTTATTTTTTTTTTAATCTGGTTAGTCTAAAAATAAAATAAAATGCATCAGCGTTTTAAAACCTTCTGATCTTTGAAATGAGTTTATCATATTTTTTTGTAACACGAAAAAAAATATATATATATATATTAAAAATCATTAAAAAACTATCCACTAATAAATTAAAAAAGCCGTTTTTCAGAGTGTCTTATGTATATTTTTAAAGAGCACCCTCATGCGTGAAACTAAAGAATTTTACCGCCCGTTCATAAAACCTTCCAGAAATACTAATATAGTTTCTAGATAAACTCATTAAAAACTTGAGCCTTCTTTGGGATCAAAAACTATTAAAAAACTTATTAACGTAGTTCACCTCTTTATTGGCAGTTATCGTGGAAGGGAAAATTAAGTTTTTTCAACGCCCTTGAGGAAAAGTACTTAAGATGGTGCTGCACGAAATATAAAATTAACCAATGGGAAACTAGACTCTTGAGTTTTCACTGATGACGTAGGGGGAATTTCATCTTTTAATGATCCTAATATCCGTTTTATTTCTACCATACCCGAAGAGGTACTTGACAAAGATCGCATTTTATTAATTAAAGAAATAGGGTTCAACATTTGTGTTGCCTTCATGTGAGGGAGCAAAGTAAATTAAAATTGGTCCCACAAAAAACATGCAAAACAGAATTCAGTTTATTTATAAAAAAGATTTTAAACTGCGTTCCATTCATGTCTATTAATATTCAAGATTCAATTGAACTTCATTGAAAAAAAACAACACAGCAAGTATTATTCAATTTATAAGAAAATTACAGAAACGAAAAGAAGGGATTTTGATCTTTTAATGATGCTAATATCCGTTTTATTTCTAGCATACAGAAGTGGTACTTGAAAAAGACCGCATTTTATTAATTAAGAGAAAAGGGTTCAACATCTGCGATCCTTTGATGAAAATTGACTGCAAAAAAATTAAAAGCAGCATTTTGTTGAGGTATAACATATATATCAACACTCCTTAGTTCATAGCTTAGTGGTTCTATTTTTATATAGTGCCCCTACAATTATTTGCAGATTTTTAAATATGGCTTGACTACAAAAAGTTATTTTTTCATATATATATATATATATATTTAAAAAAATAAGAACTAGTACTTTTAAATGAATTTTAATGGCAAAAGCAATCTTGCAGTTTAAACTATAGGTGTTAGAAATATAGCTAATTAAACACTTGAATTCTACGGCTAAATAATATTTTATGATCTTGGTAAAATAACTTATTTTAATGTAGAATAAAGATTAATATATTCCATAGCCTGAAATTAACAATTCATCTTACGTAAATATTTTAAGTACATCGTAAATATTCCTAGTGTATATTTTAAGTCTGTGGCATTTGACTGTTAAATTATTTTTCTATACGATTAATTTTTTGCACTTTTATTTTTTTTTAATCTTGTTAGTCCAAAAATAAAATAAAATGCATCAGCGTTTTAAAACCTTCTGATCTTTGAAATGAGTTTACCATATTTTTTGTAACACGAAAAAAAAAATGTATATATATATTAAAAATTATTAAAAAGCTATCCGCCTATAAATTAAAAAAGCCGTTTTTCAGACTCTCATATGTATAGATTTAAAGAGCGCCCTCATGCGTTAAACTAAAGAATTTCACCGGCCGTTCATAAAAACTTCCAGAAATACTAATATAGTCTCTAGATAAACTCATTAAAAACTTGAGCCTTCTTTGGGATCAAAAACTATTAAAAAACTTATTAACGTAGTTCACCTCTTTATTGGCAGTTATTATAGAAAAGAAAATTAAGTTTTTCCAACGCCCTTGAGGAAAAGTACTTAAGATGGTGCACGAAATATAAAATTAACCCATGGGAAACTAGACTCCTGAATTTTCACTGATGACGTAGAGGGAATTTCATCTTTTAATGATCCTAATATCCGTTTTATTTCTACCATACCCGAAGAGGTACTTGAAAAAAGATCGCATTTTATTAATTAAAAAAATAGCGATCCAACATTTGTGTTGCCTTGATGTCAGGGAGCAAAGTAAATGAAATTTGGTCACACAAAAAATTCAAACCAGAATTCAGTATAATTATAAAAAAAATTGTTACACTGTGTTCCATGGTTAGTCTAATGTATAATAAAAAGCAATGTCAGTTAAGATTTAAATGGATTTAATTTGAAAAAAAATACAAGAAAGCTAACAAATCAGCAGTTTATTATTTAATTTCAAGAAAATTTTCAGAAATGAAAAGCAGGAATTTTGATCTTTTAATGATGTTAATATCTGTTTCATTTTTAGCATACAGAAGTGGTACTTGAAAAAGATCGCATTTTATTAATTAAAACACAGTGTCCAACATCTGTGATCCTTTGAAGAAAATTGACTACGAAAAATTAAAAGCCGTATTTTGTTGAGGTATAAAAGTTATGAACACTACTTATAGGACATAACTTAGTGGTTCTATTTGTATATAGTGCGCCTACTTTTTTTTGCAGATTTTTAAATATGGCTCGACTTCAAAAAGTTATTTTTTGATATATATAAATTTAAAAAAATAAAAACAAGTACTTTTAAATGCATCTTAATGCAAAAGTAATATTGCAATTTAAATTATGTTATTTCAAATGTAGTTAATTACACACTTGAATTTTACGACGAATAAATAAAATTTAATGAGCCTGATAAAATAACTTATTTTAATTAACAATAAAAATTAATATATTCCGTAGTCTGAAATTAATAATAAATCTTACGTAAATATTTTAAGTCTAACATAAATATTCTCAGTCTATATTTTAAGTCTGTGGCATTTAACTGTTAAAATGTTTTTCTATAAGATCCTTTTTTATACTTTCATATTTTTTTAATCTTGTTAGTCTAAAAATAAAATAAAATGCATCAGCGTTTTAAAACCTTCCGATCTTTGAAATGAGTTTACCATATTTTTTTTTGAAACACACGGAAAAAAAATATATGTATAAATATTATAAATCATTAAAAAGCTATCCACCTATAAATTAAAAAAGCCGTTTTTCAGAGTGTCTTATGTATATTTTTAAGGAGCGCCCTCATGCGTGAAGCTAAAGAATTTCACCGCCCTTTCATAAAAACCTTCCAGAAATACTAATATAGTTTCTAGATAAACTCATTAAAAACTTGAGCCTTCTTTGGGATCAAAAACTATCAAAAAAATTATTAACGTAGTTCAACTCTTTATTGGCAGTTATCGTGGAAGGGAAAATTAAGTTTTTTCAACGCCCTTGAGGAAAAGTACTTAAGATGGTGCTGCACGAAATATAAAATTAACCAATGGGAAACTAGACTCTTGAATTTTCACTGATGACGTAGAGGGAATTTCATCTTTTAATGATCCTAATATCCGTTTTATTTCTACCATACCCGAAGAGGTACTTGACAAAGATCGCATTTTATTAATTAAAAAAGTAGGGTTCAACATTTGTGTTGCATTCATGTGAGGGAGCAAAGTAAATTAAAATTGGTCACACAAAAAACATGCAAAACAGAATTCACTTTATTTATAAAAAAGATTTTAAACTGCGTTTCATTCATGTCTATTAATATTCAAGATTCAATTGAACTTCATTGAAAAAAAACAACACAGCAAGTATTATTCAATTTATAAGAAAATTACAGAAACGAAAAGAAGGGATTTTGATCTTTTAATGATGCTAATATCCGTTTTATTTCTAGCATACAGAAGTGGTACTTGAAAAAGACCGCATTTTTTAATTAAGAGAAAAGGGTTCAACATCTGTGATCCTTTGATAAAAATTGACTGCAAAAAAATTAAAAGCAGCATTTTGTTGAGGTATAAAATATATCAACACTCCTTAGTTCATAGCTTAGTGGTTCTATTTTTATATAGTGCACCTACAATTATTTGCAGATTTTTAAATATGGCTCGACTTCAAAAAGTTATTTTTTGATATATATATATATATATTTAAAAAAATAAGAACTAGTACTTTTAAATGAATTTTAATGGCAAAAGCAATCTTGCAGTTTAAACTATGGTGTTAGAAATATAGCTAATTAAACACTTGAATTCTACGGCTAAATAATATTTTATGATCTTGGTAAAATAACTTATTTTAATGTAGAATAAAGATTAATATATTCCATAGCCTGAAATTAACAATTCATCTTACGTAAATATTTTAAGTACATCGTAAATATTCCTAGTGTATATTTTAAGTCTGTGGCATTTGACTGTTAAATTATTTTTCTGTACGATTAATTTTTTGCACTTTTATTTTTTTTAATCTTGTTAGTCCAAAAATAAAATAAAATGCATCAGCGGTTTAAAACCTTCTGATCTTTGAAATGAGTTTACCATATTTTTTGTAACACGAAAAAAAAAATGTATATATATATTAAAAATCATTAAAAAGCTATCCACCTATAAATTAAAAAAGCCGTTTTTCAGAGTGTCTTATGTATAGATTTAAAGAGCTCCCTCATGCGTTAAACTAAAGAATTTCACCGGCCGTTCATAAAAACTTCCAGAAATACTAATATAGTCTCTAGATAAACTCATTAAAAACTTGAGCCTTCTTTGGGATCAAAAACTATTAAAAAACTTATTAACGTAGTTCACCTCTTTATTGGCAGTTATTGTAGAAAAGAAAATTAAGTTTTTCAACGCCCTTGAGGAAAAGTACTTAAGATGGTGCACGAAATATAAAATTAACCCATGGGAAACTAGACTCCTGAGTTTTCACTGATGACGTAGAGGGAATTTCATCTTTTAATGATCCTAATATCCGTTTTATTTCTACCATACCCGAAGAGGTACTTGAAGAAGATCGCATTTTATTAATTAAAAAAATAGCGATCCAACATTTGTGTTGCCTTCGTGTGAGGGAGCAAATTAAATGAAAATTGCTCACACAAAAAACTCAAAACAGAATTCAGTTTAATTATAAAAAAATTTACATGCATGTCTATTAAGATTCAAATGAACTTTATTGAAAAAAACTGCAAAAAAAAAAAAACCCAGCAGGTATTATATAGTTTACAAGAAAATTACAGAAATGAAAAGCAGGAATTTTGATCTTTTAATGATGTTAATATCCGTTTTGTTTCTAGCATACAGAAGTGGTACTTGAAAAAGATCGCATTTAATTAAATAAAAAAAGGACTCAAAATCTGTGATCTTTTGATGAAAATTGACTACAAAAAATTGAAAGGAGTACTTTTAGTAAACCAGTATTTAAAATCTTTATTAAAACCAGTACTTTTTTAATGACAAAAGCAATGTAGCAGTTTAAACTATGGTGTTACGAATATAGTTAATTAAACATTTGAATTTTATTTGCGATTAATAATATTTTATGATCCTATTAAAATAATAATTCATAATAATTTAATGTATAATAAAAATTAATTTATTCCATAGCCTGAAATTAATAATTAACCTTACGTAAATATTTTAAGTCTAACTCAAATATTCTAAGTCTATATTTTAAGTCTGTGGCCTTTAACTGTTAAAATGTTTTTATATAAGATTATTTTTTTAACTTTAATTTTTTTTTAATCTTGTTAGTCTAAAAATAAAATAAAAGGCATCAGCGTCTTAAAACCTTCTGATCTTTAAAATGAGTTTACCATATTTTTTTCTGAAACACACACAAAAAAATAATAATATATTAGAAATCAATAAAAAGCTATCCACCTATAAATTAAAAAAGCCGTTTTTCAGAGTGTCTTATGTATATTTTTAAGGAGCGCCCTCATGCGTGAAACTAAAGAATTTCACCGTCCGCTCATAAAAACCTTCCAGAAATACTAATATAGTCTCTAGATAAACTCATTAAAAACTTGAGCCTTCTTTGGGATCAAAAACTATTAAAAAACTTATTAACGTAGTTCACCTCTTTATTGGCAGTTATCGTGGAAAGGAAAATTAAGTTTTTTCGACGCCCTTGAGTAAAAGTGCTTAAGATGGTGCACGAAATATAAAATTAACCCATGGGAAACTAGACTCTTGAATTTTCGCTGATGACGTAGAGGGAATTTCATCTTTTAATGATCCTAATATCCGTTTTATTTCTACCATACCCGAAGAGGTACTTGAAAAAAGATCGCATTTTATTAATTAAAAAAATAGCGATTCAACATTTGTGTTGCCTTTGATGTCAGGGAGCAAAGTAAATGAAAATTGGTCACAAAAAAAAAAAATTCAAAACAGGATTCAGTTTGATTATAAAAAAATGGTTACACTGTGTTCCATGCTTAGTCTAATGTATAATAAAAAGCAATGCCAGTTAAGATTTAAATGGATTTAATTTTAAAAAAAATACAAGAAAGCATACAAATCAGCAGTTTATTTATTAATTTCAAGAAAATTTTCAGAAATGAAAAGCAGGGATTTTGATCTTTTAATGATGCTAATATCCGTTTTATTTCTAGTATACAAAAGTGGTACTTGAAAAAGATTGCATTTTATTAATTAAATATAGGATTCAACATCTGTGATCCTTTCATGAAAATTGACTACAAAAAATTAAAAGCCGTATTTTATTGAAGTATAAAAGATATCAACACTCCTTTTAGTGCATAGCCTGGTGGTTCTATTAATATATAGTGCGCCTACGATTATTTGCATATTTTTAAATATGGCTCGAATTCAAAAAGTTATTTATATATATATATATATATATATAATAAAAATATATATATATATATATATATATATATATATATATATATATATATATATATATATAATAAAAACCAGTACTTTTAAATGCATCTTTATGCAAAAGTAATATTGCAATTTAAACTATGGTGTTTCAAATGTAGTTAATTAAAAACTTGAATTTTACTACGAATAAATAATATTTTATGAGCCTGGTAAAATAACTTATTTTAATGTACAATAAAAATTAATATATTCCATAGCCTGAAATTAATAATTAATCTTACGTAAATATTTTAAGTCTAGCATAAATATTCTAAGTCTATATTTCAAGTTTGTGGCATTTAGCTGTTAAATTGTTTTTCTATCAGATTATTTTTTTCGACTTTTATATTTTTTTAATCTTGTTAGTCTAAACATAAAATAAAAGGCATCAGCGTTTTAAAACCTTCTGATCTTTGAAATGAGTTTACCATATTTTTTTTGTAACACGAAAAAAAAATTATATATATTAAAAATCATTAAAAAGCTATCCACCTATAAATTAAAAAAGCCGTTTTTCAGAGTGTCTTATGTATATTTTTAAGGAGCGCCCTCATGCGTGAAACTACACAATTTCACCGCCCGTTCATAAAAACTTCCAGAAATACTAATATAGTCTCTAGATAAACTCATTAAAAACTTGAGCCTTCTTTGGGATCAAAAACTATTAAAAAACGTATTAACGTAGTTCACCTCTTTATTGGCAGTTATCGTGGAAAGGAAAATTAAGTTTTTTCAACGCCCTTGAGGAAAATACTTAAGATGGTGCTGCACGAAATATGAAATTAACCCACGGGAAACTAGACTCTTGAATTTTTCACTGATGACGTAGAGGGAATTTTATCTTTTAATGATCCTAATATCCGTTTTATTTCTACCATACCCGAAGAGGTACTTGAAGAAGATCGCATTTTATTAATTAAAAAAATAGCGATCCAACATTTGTGTTGCCTTGATGTAAGGGAGCAAAGTAAATGAAAATTGGTCACAAAAAAAAAATTCAAAACAGAATTCGGTTTAATTATAAAAAACATTTTAAACTGCGTTCCATGTATGTCTATTAAGATTCAAGTTTCAAATGAACTTCATTGAAAAAAGTAAAGCAGCTAGCTCCAGCAGGTATTATTTAGTTTACAAGAAAATTACAGAAATGAAAAGCTGGGATTTTGATCTTTTAATGATGTTAATATACGTTTTATTTCTAGCATACAAAAGTGGTACGTGAAAAAGATCGCATTTTATTAATTAATAATAAGAGTTCAACATCTGTGATCCTTTGATGAAAATTGACTACAAAAAAATTAAAAGCAGTATTTTGTGAGGTATAAAAGATATCAGCATTGCTTTTCATGCATAAGCCAGAAGGTTTCCATGGATACGCAAGAAACGCCAGAGCCTAGACAATTTCAAGTTAGTAATCCAAAGAAATAAGTGCCTAGATTTAACAATAAACATATTTACACTTTTCTTTTTTGTCAATTTTTTCATTCAAAGATGACTTTAATTACAAACAACTAAATTTGTAATTAAAGTCATCTGCTGAACCTAATTTTTTTTCTTCTTTCTTCATATAAAAAGTCGCCAAACAGCAATATAGCGCCAAAGAAGGTTTCCCAGAAGCTAGGAATGATAACTTCCATAGCTGGCTACTAGGAGCTCTGCGTTCATGTGATTTTTGATGTTAAAAAAAAAATCACTGCATCCTGTGAGACTCCACCGTCTGTAAGCAGTAATCAGTGGATTTGACCATCTGGATATAAAAACAACATATGCAATTAGTGTATAGCACAGTGGTTCTCAAAGGATGCACCAACGCTTAGAAAATTTCCGGGGCCTTCATTGTATTTTTCTGGATATAAAAAAAAATGGGGGAAAAAAATAGTCTATCAAATGAATTTAAAATATCAGTGTATATTAATTTATAATAGTTTTATATGTGTCTTATTATAAATCGTGTTAAAGAAATTCTTTTAAAACATGCTTTATTAAAAGCGTTTCTTATTTTTCAAATGCTAACGAGTTATATGAATATTTTTTTAAATATTTTATGCGATATTAAATATAACTAACAGTGCGACTCCGAGGCTCAGTGACAAATCGCGCTGCTGGTGAGTATTACAGTGGAGGTTCAATCTCCTGGCGGTTTTAAGGTTTTTCTCCTGGCGGTTGTAGACACTGTTTCAAAAAAAGGAAGGGACTCGATGGCGTTTGTGATGTTTAGCCTCTTGCCTCATCAATCGGACTACCTGGTGGGATATTTCCTGGTTTTCTCCCTTACGATACGCAAATAGTTCCCCATAAAATCCTACCTAAGGATGGAAGTCTGACTACCATCACAACAGAAGCTGCCTATGCCCCCTTTCTTACGAGTGAACACAGTTTCATGGACTTAGTCTAGATGTTGCTGTCTGCCAAGTGGGATAAGAAAAAAATTGTATCTAACAATACATAATAAAATACACAATTTTTTAGTCGTAATTAAAGAAAAATGAAAGCTGTAAGTCATTATTTTCTTATCAGGAAGTTGCATGTTATTTTACATTTTGCATTTTTTGATACGGAATACGCCTCTGGTTTTATGTGATCGTTTCATAAATATAATCAGTGCTTTCGTTAAAAATAAATTCAAAAGGACATTTTTATATCTTAGACACAATCTTGATAATTTAAAAACATTAGTAAAAAAATTTTTTAAAAATATTTCCATCTTTGATCGTTAAATTAACTTTAAACAAAAAACAGAATTTATGTCGAGATAAATTGTAGTAATTTGGAGACCTTAAGTTTTTACTTGCTGGTTTTCGTTTTTATTATTTTTTTATTTCATGACAGACATCAATAAAAATTTATTATTATGATTAAAGCTTTACTATATCAGTATTTTTTTATTTGAAAGTATATTTTTGAGATTGTTTTTAATGAATTAAATTTATTGTTTATCGGCAAAAAAAGGAATTGTTATTCTTTGAATTTGTTAGGAATTTTATAATTCCTTTATCCTGTAAATTTCTTTATGTTTTGTTAAGGTTTTGATTAATTAAAAAATTTCCAAAAAATAATAAAAAAATATGATAAAACTATGATCGTTAAATATCATTAATCAAACAGAGAAATTACATCATGATGCATTGTAGTAATTTGAATGTTTTAACTTTTTATCGGCAGACTTCGAATTTTTAAAATTTTTTAACAAACATAGATAAAAAAATTATTATTATGGTTGAACTTTTACACAATAATAATTTTTTATTCTTTTCTAAGAGTCTGCAATTTATTCGTGATGAATTCATTATCCTTTGATAACACTGCTATTTATAAATTGTGAAATTTTATAATTCCCTTTTTTCCCTTATAAATTTTTTATAATTCCTTTTATAATTTTCTTCATAATTTTTGTTAAAATTTTGATGAATTTAAAAATTTTCCGAAGTGTTATCTAAATGAAAAAAATGTCATCTAACTACGTATCGTTAAATTTACTTTAAATAAAACGAATTAGACTTTAAAAAACAAAATTTCTTTTAACGAATTTTTAAAATGTTTTAGCTTTCTTAAGTTGTCTGTGATGTTACAATTGCTTTAAATTAGTTTACAAATATTTTATATTATTTTTATTTTATATTTATATTTTATAATATTTTATTAAATATTTATTATTATTTTTATATTTATGATTTTTAATTTACAAGTATTTTATTTGTTGATAGATGTTATAATAATTATGAATTAGTAATTCGAAATTGATTTTTTGTATGCATTTTCGTGAAATTTCCAATTCTTGTATATAAATTTTACAAAAAATTGGTGCAATTATTTTCATATTATTTTGAAAGACTTTGATCATTTATTTTAAAAATAAATAATACGGTAGATTTATGTAGATTTATACAGTTATATCAAGAACTCTAGTATTCGTCGATTTTTACAAACACGTCGAATACATTAAAAATTCAAATTCAATTCTTTAGCATGAATAACTTCAACAAAAAAAAATTTGTTATAAAACTGTTATTTTTAAATAAAATTTTAAAAAAAGTATTGTGATTTTTCGTCATTTTAAGCAAAAATAAATTCAATAATAATAAATTATTCAAATTATTATTAAGTTTTATAATATTAAAAAACATCATCATTTACATGTGATTTCGCATGCATGAATTCATACAAAAAGGATAATATTCAGTTTTTTACATGGTTTTGTGTGTCATGCACATGTAAAGGAAGAATATTTAGACATATTTTATTGTTTTGTTACAAAGTTCAGGACTTCTGAAATATTTTATAGTTGCTAAATTTTATAAACACCTCGGCACTACAGTCCATGGTGGTTCAAGGCCGTCTACCTACTTGTAGATTCCCAGACAAGAGATGTTTTTTTTTTTTTTTACGTGGTAGATTTGTCAATCCTACATTCAACGCTCTACAGTCATATTAGATCGGGACCTACGGCTTAAAGGAGATTTTAAACAGCTACAAGCATCCCCGGCACCGCCCGGACTCGAATTCGAAACCTGTGACACTGAGCACCAGAGTTTTGGTTTGTCACTCTACGGTCATTTTTTTCCCACTTTAGATTAATTAGTCCGGGTCCTACAGTTTAACGTGATTCCGAACCACTCACAAACATCCATGTCCCCATCAAGTTTCGAACCTGAAACTTGTAGTAACAAAGGCCAGAGCGCTAGCCAATTGGCCAGGACGCTCCGAGGGCTAATCTAATTTTTTAAGAAATGCATTTTTGTAACCAATGCCATTTTTTGCAACTTCCCCGTGTATTCTATCAATGGTGGAATACATCAAGTGTTATTTATCATTTTAGAACTTTAAAGTTAGAACATTCTTTCATAAATACTTATATTTTAGAATAATTAGCATTTGTATTAAATGAAAACAAAAGTTAATAATATTACAAATTGATGAAAACAATTTGAAGCATGCAATATATAATTGTTTTCATAAGTTAATGAAAATGTAAAACATGACACTTACCAATCCTCATTCCTGCGTATCGTTTTAAAAACATGAACTGCCAGAAGAAATAGAATTCCTACAGCTGCCAACTGTTTGCAAGCCCTAAAAAGAAAAAGAGAACTTTTTTTATAATATTCATACTTTGTTTAATTAGGTATTATATCGGAATTTAATACTCACTACAAAATTTGCTTCCTTATAAAAAATCAGTACATTGTCATTAATTCTGAATTTAGATTCATAATAAGATTCCTAAAATGAATGTGATCTTTTCGAACTTCTATGTAAATGCATAAATCATTTTTCTTATTATTTAATGTAATTTATATAAGTAATTTCTAATATATTGTGATAAATTATCTAGCTAATCTAAAACAATTAAATAATCACCTGAAGTTATATTCGAAAGAAATTTAATGTATAATGTTTATGTTTAAAATAGGAATACTTATTAACAGGAAATGTTAAAATAGGAATGTTTATTAATGGTAAATGTTAAAATAGGAATGTTTATTAATAGGAAATGTTAAAATATGAATGTTTATTAATAGGAAATATAGTGTTTAAAATAGGAATGTTTATTAATAGGAAATATAGTGTTTAAAATAGGAATGTTTATTAATAGGAAATATAGTGATTAAAATAAGAATGTTTATTAATAGGAAATATAATGTCTAAAATATGAATGCTTATTAATAGGAAATATAATGTTTCAAATAGGAATGTTTACTAATAGGAAATATAATGTTTAAAATAGGAATGTTTACTAATAGGAAATATCATTTAAAATAGGAATGTATATTAATAGGAAATATAATGTTAAAAATAGGAATGTTTATTAATAGGAAATATAATGCTTAAAATAGGAATGTTAATAGTCACGAAATTCACTTTTACGAACATCGAGATCAGAACACTCTTAGGAGAACATAATGCTGTTTTTAACATGATATTTATTATTATGTTTATAGTCTTTTAACATGATGTTTTTCTAATGCTGGACATTTTGAACTGAAGTCATTCACCATAAGAACGGCAATGTTATAGCAAATTCAGCATTACCCTGGGGATACTGCTGTGGCTGCACAATGCACCCATATTGTGCAGCCACAATATAGAACGAATCTAAATTATTCGTAACTTTTTAATCTCCTTGATCATAGCAGCGGTAAGACATTACGTTTTACATAAAGTGGTAAGACATCACGTTTATAACTGTAAGATATTACATATATATAGTGGTAATACATTACATTGTATATATTTAAGTGGTAGAATATTACACATATAGTGGTAAGACATTACATTGTACATATTTAAGTGGTAGGATATTACATTCCACATCTGGCATAGACATAAAAGCTTCGAATTCCCTACACTGCTCCAGTCCAATATATTGTTGCGAAATGTAAAATTAGTTATTAAATGAGAACTGCATTTTAATGTCTCAGAACCGGTATACCATAACTTTGGCAAACATGATATAAAACTTTTAACTGAAGTAATGAATGCCCTTCTAAAATAATGAACTTAAATAATTTTAGCCTTAAATTAAAGAAATTTATTACCATATTATATTATGAATTTCCTTCAGAAATTAATTTACACAACATAAATAATGCAATATCAAATGCAATGCAGCAAATTTTCTGAGATTACTTTGATGCTAGTGAGTAATTGCGATTATCAGAAAACGCTATGATATAGAATTAAGTACTTCAAAGAAATGTATTATGTAAGTTGATAAATTTTTACTTGAATCCTGTCCTTCTCTAGGGAGCAAAAATAACATGGTTTATGATGTTCTGAAAATAAGAATTCCTTGACAAATCTATCTTCAAGGATTATATTTTTATTTACTATTATTTTTTTCTGGACGATTTTTTTCTTATACTATTTTTGTATATATTTGTATATTGTATTTTTTATCTAGTTCTGCAGTTTCTGAGTTTTGCTATTTAAGGTATTTGTATTTTTAAAGGTTTTCTATTTCGCCACTGCTAAAGTCTAGATCACTGGGTTTTGAAAATATTCATTACTGTGTTTTCCGTTTTATAAATATCTTTAATCACAAACGATGTGAAAATTTATGTATTGCTTAAATACAATCTGACTACTATACAGAGAAGCTTTGTTTGTGAAATTTCCCCTCATTACTTTTAGTTTGATTTTGGCTTGTGTGTTTACATTTTTTAGATTTTTTTCAAAATATTTCTTCTTCATCTTCATTGGCGCAATAGCTCCATGGTGGGCCAAGGCTGTCTGCCTACTGGCGGATTTCGAATCACGTGATGTTTTTTTACGGTTTTTAGCCCTACGCCAAAAGCTATTTCTATTTCTATCTTACCTTCTATTTCTCTCGTTATATATATATATATATATATATATGTATATATTTAAAGTTGAATATGTAGCGTTACACCGGTTCCAATATATTCATCCCGGCCGAACCTACAGTTTTGTTAGACTTCTCTACCAGTCTAACAATTGCTAGACGTTTGCAGTGGGTGTCTAGGGGATTTGACAGACACAATAAAAGTCCTACGTTTCTTTAAATAAAGCCATTTAATTGGTTCTATAATTTACAATAATATTTATATTGGTTATTAATGAAGCGCTAAACTTATGCATCTCGCTCCTCTCTCGTTGTTCGTCCGCATCCTGCCAGCGTTCTCTCTCTCTCTCCTTCATCTACAGGGTCCTGTCCCCTTCTCGTGGGGTCAGAGTTCAAAGTTGAATACTCCCCCACATTGTAAGCAGGCTCTGTCAAAGACAAGCGACCGTAAAGTGTCGCCGCCTGCTGATTACCCACAAACAAATCCTACATATATATATGTATATATGCATATCACCATAACTGTACTGCAATTATTATTTCAATATAACTCCTGTTGTGTTATTTAGGTGAATTTCCGTTATGTGTTTAGTACAGTAGTATAATATAGTATTGCATAGTATTTCCTTTGACTACGAACAGAACAAATTATGGATTTTAAAATTACGATTTGCAGGAAAATATTTTAAATTTATAAGTATTTTTCTGAAAACATAACCAAATATAGAACCTATTTTTATATATAATTCGTTCAATATAATTTAATGAATATGTTATACATTTAAAATGGTTAATTTTCTACGTTTTTAATATTATCTCTAATTATTTATCTTTAAAAATATATTTCGCTTATACATTTTTAAATCTGTTCTTTTTACGATAATTTGTTAAAAACGAAAGATAAGAATCTTGGAAACCCATTACTTTACAACGGCTTATTACTTTACATTATTAAAGTCTTATCTTCGAAACAATTTTCTCTCCACTGATTTGGCGTTATTTTAACTCTGTTCCCTACTAATAATAAAAAAAAGTGGGGAATTTCTTCCCGGATTGGAGCATCACGGCGACCATTTGAAAGCTCATTTTCCCCAATCGCACCCGTACTTGGCGATAAATCCGGCAACGACACTTCCCGTCGGCTGTACCTCGGTCACTCACCACATCTGTAAGCCAATTTTGCACTTGAAATTAAATGGCCAGTGGTATATACATATATATGTCTATTTTTTATGTATTCAAAACTAAATTTTAACAATATAAACAAACTTTAACACACATAAAAATTTTTAAACTGATGTTCAATAATTAAATGGAAGAGATATGAAAATTCTAAATTAATACGTGTTTAATATATATGTAAATTATAATATGCTGAATATACCGGTTCTCGTTAGATCACCGAAGTCAAGCATCATTGGGCGCGGTCAGTACTTGGGTGGGTGACCACCTGGGAACACTGCGTGCCGTTGGCAAATTTGGGACCTGAATGGCCGAGTGTCTAGCGCTCTGCCACTCGGTGCCACAGGTTTCGGGTTCGAATCCCGGCGGTGCCATGGATGTTTGTAGTGGTTCGGAATCCACTTTAAGCCGTAGGTCCCGGTCTTCTATGACTGTAAGAGCGTCACGGAGCCAAAGTCAGGCTTCTACCTACGGGTGCTCCATCACAACAGAAGCTGCTTCCTTCCCCTTCAATCATGAGTCCATATGGGCTCGTGGGCTTGGCCAGCCAAGTGGGATAAGAAACAACAACAAACAACATATGATAGAAGTTTGATACACACATATATATATATACATCACCATAATTTTACTGTACTGTAGTATTTCAATGTAACTAATGATGGTCCCCTCATATAAATTGTCATTATATGAATATTATAGTACAGTGGGTTATAGAATTTCCTTTACCTATGTATGCATCTAATTATGGATTTTAAAATTAAGATTTGCAGGAAGATATTTTAAATTTATAAATATTTTTGTGAAAACATTACATACTACAAGACACAATTTTTAATATTAGTCTTTGAGCGTTAATAGATTTGTTACACATTTTTAATGGTTAATGTTCTGCATGTTTAA
Source organism: Caerostris darwini (assembly GCA_021605075.1). Classification (NCBI taxonomy): domain Eukaryota; kingdom Metazoa; phylum Arthropoda; class Arachnida; order Araneae; family Araneidae; genus Caerostris; species Caerostris darwini. Next base: position 41,323 of record BPLQ01005943.1, on the reverse strand, counting down.
TATTATTTTTAATTATTCATCTTTAAAAAAATAAAATTCTTCAATATATTTTCAAAACTTTTAATTTCACGATAATTTGTTAAAAACGAAAGATAAAAACCTTGGAAACCCATTACTTCCTAACGTACAACGGCTTATTACATTACATTACTATTAGTTAAAATAACGCCAAATCTGTGGAGCGAAAATTGTTTCGAAGGCACTAAGATAAGGGAAGATAAAATAAAATAAGAAAAAAAAAAAAAGTACGGAATTCCTTCCCCGATTGGGGCATCACGGCGACCATTTGAAAGCGCGTTTTCCCCAATCGCACCCGTACTTGGCGATAAATCCGGCAACGACACTTCCCGTCGGCTGTACCTCGGTCACTTACTACATCTGTAAGCCAATTTTGCAGTTGAAAAGATGGCAGAAAGTCAATAGTATTCCCATTTTCTAGTGAGGCACGAGAAAATGCGGAAATGGGGGGTGGGCGAGAGGAGATAGAAATCAGGAAAAAAAGAACAAAATGGAATCCAGTTTTCTTCTCTTTAGACCGTTGTCGAGAAAGTTAGAATTACAAATCGATACCCATTCGAACATTCTCTTTTTTTTTTTTTTTTTTTTATTATTTATTTTTCCCTTTTGGCTTTCAATCTTCAATCGATATGGCCTAGGGTCTAAACTATCACAGTTCTGATTTCTTAGTTTCATCTTTCTTCTTCTTTTTCTTCTTTTTTTTTCATTTCGACTTCTCATTATTATTATTCTTTTTCTTTTTCTGTTTTTAGAATGTGAACCTTCCCCCATAGTGTTGTACGTAGTAGAGTATGAACTGGCCAAAGAACTTTTCCTCCTCCGACCGTTTCTGGGAAAAAGCTGACCATTTTTTTTTTTTTTTTTTTTTTTCGAGACTGGAAATTTGATCCCTTGGGGGAATGGATGAAACTTTTTTCCCTCTTTTTGCACTGATGACTTGTCAGGATTGTTTGGTGGAATCGGCAGGAAAAGTTTGACCGCCTGACAGCAACCTACCGGATGTGACCTTTTCTACAGTCTGGGAAGAATAAGTAGAAGAAATGGTGGATCACAATTGGAAAAAGCATAGAATACGACAAAACGCAGGGTGAGAAGCAAAATAAAAAATAAAAAAAATTATTGGAATAAAGTAATTTCTATTCGATACCTATAAAATATTACAGATTTCATAATTGTATTACAGTTGGGAAGAATAAATAGAAGAAAGGGTGGATCACAATCGGAAAAACATAGAAACGACAGAAAGCAGGGTGAAAAGCAAAAATAGGAAAAAATTATTGGAATAAAGTAATTTCTTATAAATATCGCTACTAAAATAAAATAAAAAAAAAGATTTTAAAATTTTATTTCGTAAAAAGTTATACATATTTTATTATTATTTCCTTACATAATGTACAATAAAAATAATGTTTGTCAAAGAGACACAAGGTATAAGAATTCTAAGATATGCAAAAATATATTCAGCCATAAAATTCAGTATTTAATGTAAGAAAAAACGCAAATAAAAATTTTAAAAAATAAAATTGAAAAAAAAAAAACCTATAGAATTCCAAATGATTTTCTTTTCTTGAAAAATCTCATTTTCACTTTGAAATAAAATTGCCTTTGCTTTCACCTGACGATATTTTAAAACAATGTGACATTATTTAATTATATATCTATTAGAATTCGAAAGGAATTAAAAAAAAGTATTATGTATAAAAAAATTCGTCAGCAGATTTTAAAAACAAAAATTAAAAATCGGTAGGAACAAAAGTGAATAAAGACACAAAAAACTTCGTTCTAAAAGAAAGCACTAAAAGAATTTTTCCCGTACTAAAAGAATCTAGAAGAATGAATTATGAAATTATATGAGTTAAAATACTGTATTATTGTTTGTATAAAAAACATTTATTTATTAAATCAAAAATATTATTTAAAAATAACTTTAAATTTGTGATTTTTTAAACAATTTAATTCAAATGCTTGTTTGGAATTTAAAATATACTATTGCCAACTATTTTAACTCGTTTTTCTTCTGATAATCGTATAAGTATTGTATTGCTATATCAGTTTCTACATATTAATAAACTTTCGAAAGAGATACCCAAAATGTTTTAGGTAATAAAATTTGTTATAATCAATACAGAGGCCATTGCTAAATAAATGAATCTAGAATAATAAATCGTGAAATGGCAACTTGTGAAATGCAGTACCATTGTTTATTTATGCAAAGTCATTTCATCATTGTTTGTTCAGATAGATTTACACATGTTTACAAATCATTTTAAAATAACATGGATTGTTTAAAGGATTGTTAAAAACTTGGGTAAATTTAGAACATTAAGTTGCATAAAAAGGAATGCAATCAGGAATAGGCAGAAAAAATGTAACTACTTCATAATAACTTGACAGTATGTATTCTTCTCTACAGTTGGAAAGAACAAATATTAAAAGGGGGATCACAATTGGAAGGTGTCGAAACTTTAGAACGTGGGTGAACCGAAACTGTCAATGGAAGAAAAAATATTGGAATAATATAATTTCTTTATATGCGTTTGATGAATTCAAAATTTTACCTGGTAAAAGAAATTACACATATTTGATTAATATTTCCAGAACTAGTAAAAATAAGTTTCATCAAAGAAATTTAAAATAAAATAAAAGTTGTAATTATTTATAATTATTAATAATTGACTAAAATAATCTAGAATAATGAATTATAAAATTATATGTGTTGAAATTGTTTGAATACTTGTTTCGAATTCAAGATATATTATTGCTAACTATTATTTTGTAAATATATTTTTCTTTATTTAATTATAATTAGTTTTTATACTGGTAATAGTTTAAGCATTGCTTTGCTATATCAGTTTATGCATATTAATATACTCTCTATTAATTTACAAATAAAACGCTCATAGTTTAATTCAGAATCAATTGCAGTATGTTATGTGGTTCATAGTTTACCGTTAAAAAAATGTAAATGTAATTATTTACTTTTTCTGCACAGATAACTATACAAATTATATGAATGAAGATGTCTATTTTGGATATATATATATATGTGTGTGTGTGTGTGTGCATTGTTTGAAAAAAAGGATGTTCGGTTTACTACAATGGGCTTAAATGATGAAACCAAAATTACGTTTTTGTCCATTCAACATATATATATATATATATATATATATATATATATGTGTGTGTGTGTGTGTGTAGAAAATATTCCGAATTACAAATAACACCAACAAATCAAGATTTAAAAATTACTAACCAGTGCAAAAGTTATAAATACTTGAAAAGTGCAGAAAGCCATTTTTATATCGTGGTTTTTGGGTTTCGCTAATGCTATACCAAACAATTCATCTACAGAAAAAATGAAATGTTACCTTCCGAGAAATTTACGGTTAACGGTTCCTCATTTGCATATCGTATCGAAACCCCATTAAGCTACTGATCAATGATAATCAACACACTAGCCTAACAGTTATCAAATCTTCTCCTTTCCTTAAACAGTGAAAATATAAATAATTAATATCAATTTAAAATAAATTAGTTTAATCATTTTTAAATTTAATCTTCCTTTAACTCTGAAATATATATATATATATATATACATATATTTAAAAAAAAAAAAACCTCTGCTTCTGAAATGTATAACATCAGCATCGATAACATTTATTCAGCTACCTGAAATCCCTGCCAATGCGAAATCCAAATAGCCTCGCCATCAATGCCAAATCAATTCTGAATCTCTCGATTTGTGGCCGATCCCCGATGAATTTCGCGAACCGTTTTCCCACATCCCGCAGGTTTGCAGCGGCAACTGCAAAAAGGCCGATTGCTTCAAAAATGCAATCGGCCTCACCCCCACCCCCTCACCCCTCGAGGGAGAGCTCATCTTTAAATCATATTTTTACGTGCCCTTCCGACGGACTCTGCTGCTGCACCCACGCAAGAAGGAACCAGCTTGCCGCGCTAAATCTATCGGGAAGTGGATGAGATGGCGTGCTGTCCCATTTCGGGTTCTGTGGTACTTTTCTGCTTGTGCTGCTTGGAAACGATGATGTTAAATTTAAGTTATTGCGGTATACTATATATATATATATATATGTGTGTTTCTGTCACTGTGAATATTTAAAAGTAATCAATAAATGATACTGGAAAATACGATTAATTTCTAATTTAATAATTTCAATAAAATATAAAATTAAAAAAATAGTAAAAGTTTCTATGTTAATATCAAAATTTAATATATATTAATATGTCTTCTGTTCATTCTTCTTTTTTTTTCAATGATATCTAACGAAATATTTGGGATTGTTTATATTTCAAAGTTTTTGATTTCAGTTTTTATATTTGTTGATATTTTTGCAATAATATAAAATATAAGCAAATATATTTTTTGTTTTACTTATTTTATTAATGAGATATGTTTACTAACTTCATCGAATTAATTAAAATCAAATAATATGGGATTAAGTTGTCGTTTTCTAATGCTTGGCATACATCTACTATAACAGCATATTTAATGTTACTGTAGGTGCACCAGGAAGGACGGTTACTACATAATTTTTTACACCCTTATAATTTCTATGCAATTTGGAATGAACCCCGTAAGAATATTCACATGTTCACAATTTCTTCACTCTTAATCGAAAGACCTTTTTTATTTACTCTTTTCATTTTCCATGTTATTGTAATATTTTTAGGATTTATACACTCTATCAAGCTATTATTTTCGAAAAGGACACTCTATCCAGCTATTTTCTTAATATTTAATTTTTTGCATATATGTTAAAACAATAAGTGTTTTGATCAAACGTATTTTGATAATGTGTTATAAAGACATTTTAAATGTGATTTTAAGAACATAAGCCTTTGGAATGGTTAAACTACATTCAAGCAATATACAATTTTAAGAATGATATTTATAATCAATAAATAGTATTTTATACATTTTTAACAGGGGCCTGAATGGCCGAGTGGCTATTGCTCGGTACCACAGGTTTCAGGTTCGAGTCCCGGTGGTGCCATGGATGTGTGTAGTGGTTCGGAATCCACTTTAAACCGTAGGTCCCGGTCTAATAGGATCGTAGAACGTTGCGGGGGCATTGTTACTCCGCGTCCGTGGCTAATCTTCAAGTTACACGCGTCCCCTGGGTAATGCAAAGTGAGTAAATCTGTGCAGCGCTTGCCTTAAGGCAGGGGTCGGCAACCTTTTGAGTCGGAAGAGCCAAAAATGGCAAATTACAAAATTTCAGTTCTTAAAGAGCCACAAAACCTTTTCTTGCCAACAATAAATAACATGTGGGCTGAAAAATTCATAGGCTGACGCATAGATGGCGCTACTAGTATTAAATCCATATAATTTTTAGTTAGCCATAACCTTCAAAAGACACGTGTATAAATTTGATAGCTGTTCCACTATTAGTATGTGAATTATAGCATTTTTAGTGTTCATCACGTGCAGTCCACTCGTCTGACTGTCGATTGTACTCCGGTGTGAAATGATGGAGCCATGTTTCATCCATTGTCTCATATCGGCGCAAAAATTCGGGTTTTTTTACGATTGAACAGCTCCAAACACTGCTTAGAATCATCAATTCGTTGTTGTTTTGGGTCGATTGTGAGCTCGCGCGACACCCACTTTGAACAGAGCTTTCGCATATCCAAATATTCATTCACGTTATGTCCAACACGTTCCTTTGATATCTTTAGGGTCTCAGCTATCTCCATCAACTTCACTTTACGGTTATCAGAAATTGTTTTATGGACTTTTTTGATGTTTTCTTCGGTAACAGCCTCTTTGGGGCGTCCACTGCGTGCATCGTCCTCGGTGCTCATTTCGATTCGTTTAAATTCAGCAAACCACTTCTCTACGGTTGATTTTCCTGGTGCAATGTCCCAATAATATCCGAATAATGCCTTGGCTTCAATAGTATTTTCGTCAATTTTAATTTTTCGCCAAAAAGCAATGCTTTAATTAACACACGAAATTCCTTTTTATCCATTTTTTCAAACTAACAAAAGTTGCTTCACTAAAAATGCTATAACTCACATACTAATAGTGCAACAGCTGTCAAATGTATACACGTGTCTTTTGAAGGTTAGGACTAACTAAAAATCATATGGATTTAATACTCGTAGCGCTGATTTAATAATACTACCCCACCTGTTAGTATTCGCATAAATAATTTTTTTTTATAAAAAAAAACTTATGAATAAATAGATAAGAAAAAATATCTATTTATTCATTATATCATTCTATTTATTCATTATTAGATAATTACTTATTATTTAAGTAAAAAATTAAAACAATTAAACATTTACTTACAACACTAACTTTTACTTCAATAACAAACAAATTCAATGGGGGCAATGGCTTTGCATGGTTATTCAAGTAGAAAATTTAAACTTTATTAAACAATGTAATTTGTACTTAAAATAAAAAAAACAATAACATACATTTGAGAAAACAAATTCAATGGGAGCATTGGCTTTGCATGGTTTTAGAAAGTTTGGATAAATTTGGCTCATAACTTGTTGCTTTAAATTTCAAACACGACTCTAAATTTTCATTTGTTAGTTGGCTTCTTACTTTACTTTTAATTATATTCATGCACGAGAACGCTTGCTCGCCCGAATATGTAGATCCGAAGATAGTCAGCACTCCAAATGCCAACTTCTTCACCTCACTGTAGCAATCTGGAAGACTATTCCATGCTTCGAATATAAGTGCCTTAGCTAGCGGCATTTCTTTTAATGTTGTCCACTTTTGTTGCGTTACGTACATACATTTCTGGACATCCAATTCTTCCATATTGCTTTTCAATTCGGTAAATTTTCCACTCCACAAAGCTTTACTTTTTAAATCCATCAATTGCATTTCTAGAGATCCAGTATCAATTACAAATAGCTCAATGTGGATTTCGTTACTATTTGTGTTGAGAGGATTTGCGATGAATGCTAGAGTGGTTGTGTTGGTTTTGAATTGCTCAAATCTGTCAGCAAATTAATCTTTGATTTTTTTCATAACTGTGCTGAAGTACCTCGTGTCAACAGTTGCACTGGTTTTATCACGATATTGCTTTAGAAATTGAAAATGAAGTAATTTACAGCTCGGAATATCTTCTGCAAAAAGAATTAATTTTTCTTCAAAACAAACCAATTATTCTACCGAAACATAGGCTGGGTTTCCCTTTCCTTGCAGTTTTAGATTCAGCTCATTTAATTTCGCTGTGATATCCGCCATAAAGAAAGATTTTTGCAACCATTTGTCGTTCTCTAATTCAAGGTGATTAATGCTTTTTTCATTTAGGAATGTATTTATTCCATTCAAGTACAAAGCAAAACGTTTCAACACCTTACCTTTGGAAAGCCATCGCACTTTATTATGAAGAAGGAGGTCGGAATACTGAGTCTCCATTTCGTTTAAGAATTCTTTAAACTGACGATGGTAGAGTGCTTTTGACAAGATGCTGTTAACAATCTTGATTACCAAATTCATGACCTCAACTATTTCGGCCAGAAATATTTGGGCACAAAGCGCTTTTTGGTGGATTATGCAGTGAACTATAAGAATTTCGTGGTTTATTTTGTTCTGAAGAATCGTTGTTGACCCTTTATTTTTTCCTGTCATACTTCTGGCACCATCATTTGCTATTGAAACGATTTTATTTAAATTGATCTTATTGTCTTCAAGGCATTCGCTATATCTTCCCCTCTAGTTTGTGCCGAGAGCGGTAGCAATCCTAGAAGTTCTTCTTTTGGACTTTGGGAACACATATACCTGACGAAAAGGGCAACTTGTGCCGTGTATTTTATGTCGCAAGACTCATCTATAGCAAATGATAAGGCAGAAGAAAGTTGAATATCTTCCACCTGCAAATATGTTACATTTGAAGGCATTTTAGTTATTCTATCTTGTACTGTTTTAGCGGATAGTGGCAAATCTTTGATTTTTTTCAAGATTTCTGGTTTGTTTTTGAAATCACGAAACAGTTCTTCAGATGCACGTATGAAGCAATTTTGAAATACTCACCATCTGTGAATTATTTGTCTTTTTTTGCAATTTCTAGTGATACCGCGAAGCTTGAAAAATTAACATTACTTGTAGATTGCGTCCAGTGCCGATGGACTGACGACGCGTATCACGGGGAAACGCGAGTACAAGTGGCTGATAGATAGAATCGGTGCCTAATCCTCGTTAATTGTTTCAGAACGATTTTTAACTGATTTTTTTTTTTTTTTTTTTGATAAAATAAATAATATTTGCGTATGGAACTAAAGAGCCGCAGCTTCACTTCCAAAGAGCCGCATGTGGCTCGCGAGCCACAGGTTGCCGACCCCTGCCTTAAGGCATTCAAGACCAAGCTGCCTAAGTGTTTGCCAGCTGCATTAGAAAGAAAAAAAAATATTTTTAACACTATTTTGATCGAATTTTGTTGTACTATATGTGAGCATTTTCGAATAAGAAAAGAATAAGAAAGATGAGGTACAATATAATAAGGGTATATATTGATAATGTGGTATCTCAATGCTTCTCCGAGACTAGTTTAATGCATTCGCCTGAAATTTCTACCAGGCGATTATAACTCGTTTTCCAAAAACGAGTATTCCTTATTTTAAGTCAATGAAATTAGCTGCTTTTTATTATCAAATTAGTTTTTTTAATATTTTAATAAAACAGACACCTTCCCCATAAAGTTATGAATAACGTTTTTGGAGAATTTTTTGCGATTGATAGTTTTCTTACTAAATTTATTAGAATTTGAAATAAATTCTTTATTTATTTTAAAAATATAATAGATTAAAATGCTTAACATTTTCTCTTAATCCCATTTTATTGGTTTAATTTTCAAAGATGCATTTTTATGAAACATTGTGGCACCACTTTAAGTTTACTTAGCAAACACTTTGGCTACATGTTCCGTTTTGTTGCTGACAGTTCTGATGTAGATTTTCTTTTTATTGTTAAGGAATATAACTATTTTTCAGAATAAAATATTTTTCCTACAATAAGAATACTTTTTTTATTTGATAAAATATTCCACAATAAAATATTTTCCTACAATAAAATAGTTTTATTTAATAAAATACTACACGATAAAGTAATTTTTTTATTTAATAAAATATTTTTCCTATAATAAAATATTTTTCCTACAATAAAAATATTTTTTTTATTTAATAAAATATTCCACAATAAAATATTTTTCCTACAATAAAATAGTTTTATTTAATAAAATATTCCACGATAAAATAATTTTTTTATTTAATAAAATATTTTTCCTATAATAAAATATTTTTCCTATAATAAAATATTTCCTACAATAAAAATATTTTTTTTATTTAATAAAATATTCCACAATAAAATATTTTTCCTACAATAAAATAGTTTTATTTAATAAAATACTCCACGATAAAGTAATTTTTTTATTTAATAAAATATTTTTCCAATAATAAAATATTTTTCCTACAATAAAGTATTTCAAAATAAATTTTTTTTTATTTAATAAAACATTTTTCCTACAAAAAAATATTTTTTTTATTAAATAAAATATTCCACACTAAAATATTTTTCTCTGCACTTCGTATTTACTATTTCATACTACAATTTAACTATATAATTCGACTTTACTATGTCTATGTTTATATCTGTTACACCACAAGAAACTATCTGTTTTTAATTTTAGAAAAACTTTCACATTCAACTATAAGATTTCTACGCAATTTTTTTCTATTCAACAGCTGAAGATTTATATAAAAATGCTAAATTATTCATGCTTCAATATTATTATGAGAATTACAAATATTTTTCTTAACAAGAGCAATAAAACACACGGGAAATTTGAATTATAACTTAGTTGCTAGTTCTAGATTTCCCCTCTTAAAATAGTATCTTTAGCATGAATAATAAAGCTCGATGATTGTGGCAGTTGATTAAATTTCTACCCCTTAAGCTAGTATTAAATTAATAACTAATTCAACAGCTGAACTAACACTATTATCTCAACTATTAAACTAACTTTACCATTACACCCTACTAACTTATGTATACTTTGACATATCCATTATGTGAAATGAGAATGAGTCGGTTTAGGCTTCCTAATTAGTACGTTTAAGAACTATAATACGTTTAATCCTGACAAAGTTGTAATTTTAAATCCTATTTAATGCAACTAAATTGAAGTGCAGTAAGAATGTAAGAGTTGGAACAATCGGTATTAATTAGTAAAAGCTCTACTTGAGCATTTATATATGCAGACATCTGGATAAAGATATACCCCACACAAACGTAGACACACACAAAACCATCGGTCTAGACTTGAAGAATTCCGTGGATAAAATTGTAACAAAATGTTGATGGATAAACAGAAGTGGATTATGTGACAAGTGCTCGTTTATCAACGCATTGTTTAAAACAGATTTGTTTAGCTTCAAAAAATAAAAACAAAAATACTACTACTGTGCTCAAAAAGTAAGACCAATTATTATTTTCCAAAAAACTCTTTATTTATTCTTCCAAATTTATTTCATCGCCTTCAGAGTAATCCCCTCCAGACACAATGCATTTATGCCAACTTATTTTCAAATCGTCAATGCATGCTAAAAAGTCATTGGCAGGGATGGCTTTCAAAGAGCGCGCCGCTTCAAGTTGAATCTCTTCAGTCAACACAAAATGGTGTCCCCGGAGTGGTTTTTTGAGTTTAGGGAATAGGCAGAAATAGCACGGTGTGAATACGGTGGTTGTGGAACGATATCGGTTTCATTTTTTTGCGAAAAAGTCATAGAGAATCAATGCAGTGTGAGCTGACGCATTCAGTGTTTTCGGTGTCAATCGAGATTTGACGTGTTTGAAGTCCAAAATGGAATTGACCGATTCTTTTGAAATTCCAACATCCACAGCAAGGTCTCTAATTGTAAATCGACGGTTTGTAAGCACCAAATCTTTAATTTTTTGGACGTGAACTTCATCAGTTGAGATTGATGGTCGACCAGAGGGTTCTTCGTTTTCAATGCGTTCTCTGCCTTCTTTGAAGTTTATACCACTTCTAAGCATTTCATTCCGATATAGGAATGCTCACTGAATGCCTTCTGCAACATTCTATACGTTTCCGAAACAAAATTGAATACAAGTTTTTTCTCAATTAATTAAGACATTTCAAAAATCGCCGGAATCAGTTTTAACATCTCACAAAGCCAAACGTAACTCAAACACATAAACCCCGGGAATTTTAATTTAAAAATTGGTCTTACTTTTTGACACAATTGTATATATGCAGACATTTGGATAAAAATATACCCCACACAAACACAGACGAATGCAAAACCACCAGTCTAGACTTGAGAAATTCCAGGGATAAAATTATAACAAAACGTTGATGGATAAATAGAAGTGGATTATGTTACAATTGTCCGTTTATCAAAGCATTGTTTAAGACAAATTTGATTACTTTCAAAAAATAAAAATAAAAATTGTCTCTCCAGCGGTTCTTGGTATTGCAGGTGCGCGAGTTTTATAAGAGTAAAATAAATAAAAGTAAAAAACAAGTAATATAAAAAAAATTTTGAAATCAATTCCTATTTTTTTTTTCACTATATTGCAGAAAAGTCGTTTACAAATAAAGTTGAAATTTTCCTCTGTGATCTGGGGCCATCTATTGGTAAATATATGCAACTAAAATCTAAAAAAATCTAAAATTAACTATTTAAATTTAATTACTGAATTAATATTTGAAAAAACTGTATTAACATCCAGTGTCATCCACTATAATTTTAAAAAAATGTATTTGAACTTGAACGGATGAATAAAAAGTATTTTATGAACGATTGCAAATTTGAACAAGATATATATATAGGGAGAGTGTGAACTAATAGTAGGAATTGAAATAAATATAAGTAAAACATGCAAATATTTTTTCATACTCATTATTTATCTTTAAAAATCGCCTGTCTCGTCTGAATCTGGTTTAAATGAAAGCTATATTTTCATAATGCATATGTGTTATCAAACATCACAATTTGTTAGAAGTTAATTGGTAGACGTGAAATGTTTTTAAAATAAATTTTCAACACTTATTATTAATAATAATTCCCATTAATATTCATCAATCATAAAGTAATTTTAATAGATAATCTTTTTTGACATTTTTAGTTCCTACACCTAATTAAAATTGAAATGTTTTAAAATCAAAGGAAATTCAAAGTTCTTTAATCCTAAAATTCTTTTAATTTATTCTCATTTTCAATTACTCTTATTGAAAATTATACTAGGAAGGAATTGAAGCTTATAAATTTATAATCCATTAAATGGGAGAAAAATATCCCTACTGAAAAACCTACGCATTAAACTAAATTATTGCTTTGAATCTATTATAAAGAGTTCAAAGTGTTAACTAATAACTTGCATGGAAGCAATTTTATTAATGAAATTATATTATGCATTTTTATGGCACTTAGATAAAATTTCATTTGCAATATTTTAATATTCAGAAAGCACGTCATAATCAAATAATATTAAAGAGACACTCTATAATAATTCTGTAAAATATTTTATGTATATACTGATTCAAAGCTAATAAGAAATTAGTTTCAGTAGAAACAGCATAATTTATATGAAGCAGAACTTAACAATGTTTTAATTGCAAACTAAATAAATAAATAAAAAATAATTAAAATTAAAAAAAAATAATATAAAAATAAAAAATTTATAAAAATAATAACTTAATTAAATAAAATAATAATAAATAAAAAATAAATAAAATTTAAAAAAATAATAAATAAATAAAAAATTTATAAAAATAATAACTTAATTAAGTAAAATAATAATAAATAAAAAATGTACAAAAATAATAACTTAATTAAATAAAATAATAATAATTAAAAAAATTCTAAATAAATAAAATGAAAAAATAATAAATAAATAAATTAAGTAAAAAAATTAATAAAATAAAATAAAATAATAATAAATAAAAAATTAGTAAATAAATAAAAAAATTAAATTTGAAAAAATAAATAATTGAAAAATTTATATAAAATAAGTGAAATATAATGAAAAAAAATAAAACAATAAAAAAAATTAAATTAAATTAAAACAATAAATAAAAAATGTTTAAGTAAGTAAATAAATAAAATAAAATAAATAAAAAATTCATAAAAATAAATAAATAATAATTTATAAAAAATAAATTAAAATAAAAATAATAAATGAATTTTTTTTAAAAAAGTAAATAAATAAAATAACAAGCAAATAAAAAATTTATAATAATCAATAAATAAATACTTTATAAAAATAAATGAAAAAATAAAAAATTATAAAAATAAATAAATCAATAAAAATTTATAAAAATGAATAAATATATAAATAAATAAAAAAAACTCTATTCAAATTTTTCTAGCATAATTTTTCAGCAATGTAAGCAATTTATAGGTTTTTCTAGATTCTATTTAATATTTTTTTTTGGAAGGAAAAACTGATAAAATTCTTTTGTTTTGAAAATACCCTTTTCTGAGACGAGGTAAGCACAAGTTTTAGAAAAGACGAAAGCACATTTTATTCATAATTCCGCTTGCTACAAAAAGAGAACATTGTAGAAAGCGAATAAAAATTTTCTGCTTGAATTGTAAATGTTGATGCGAAATTCTTTTTACATCTATAGGAAAAACTCATAAATATTTCCTTCGCTTTTCCAGAAAACAGTTTATGAATTAGAGTTTTATTTACACGCCACGAAAAATTTCATTTTACTCTGATATTTAATTTTTTTTATTCAGTATTTTCAAAAACAGAATACTGAATGACATAAAATGCCTAAAACATACTTGCATGCACACAGTTTAACGACTGAAAAAATAACTGAAATCACAAAAAAGACAAACAATACAAGTTGATTGAATTGATATTGACTTTTTCTTAAAATAATTTCGAGATCGAATTCCAACTAATTTTTTATTTATTTATGTTATACAACAAAATATTGATTTAACTTTTTATAGAAAGGTTATGTTACAAAGATACAATTCATTATAAAGATATCGAAAAACATTTATCAAAAGATTTCAAATAAATTCAATGGAGGAATTTAAAAATAGAATGTAAATACAATTTATCAATATCAACTTACCGTAAGAGATAAAAGAGATACACCAAAAACAAATTTGCATGGTATTGACAAGTTGAAACATTTTTAACACAGTCAAAGGTCTGTAAATTTAATACCGTAAAGCTTTCTATTTAATATAAACATAGTTTTACAATGTTATTTTGTAGTCAAAAACAATGATTGATATGATAATTTATTTATTTATGATATCTTATATATATTTTTTCCATTGTCCCACTTGATAGACAGCAATATCTAGACGAAGTTCATGAACCCGTGAGGTCTCATGAAAGGAGGGAAAGAAGAGGGGTGGCAGTTTCTGTTCTGATGAAGCACCCGTTGGTAGAAGTTTGGTTTGGTTCCGTGACGCTGAAGAAGGAGGACAGTGCCTTCCGGGAGGATTTTTAGGGGGAACTACCACGCATTTGCGTATTGTATGGGAGAAAACCCGGAAAAACTTCTACCAGGTAGTCCGATTAACGAGGCAAAATACTGAACATCACGAACGCCATCAAATCTCTTTTTTTTTAAACAGTGTCTACAACAAAGCCGCCAGAGGATTGAACCTCAGCAGTAATGCTCACCAGAGGTGCGCGTTGCCATAATTTAAGTATACTAATGAAATATGAAAATAAACTTTATAAAAAGTATTATTAAGTAAAATGTCAAAATATAAAAAGTTTGGAAGAAATTTTGATACTGATTTATGTGAATAATTATAGACAAAGTGAATGATGTTTACATTTGAAATAAAAACATGTTTTAGAGTGATTATAACGGTTTTTTTTTTCATTTAATAATGAAAATAAATTAATGAAGTATTAATGAGCATAAATTAATGAAATATCAATAAAAATAAATTAATGAAACAATAATGAAAATAAAGAAACCAAATATTAATGAAAATAAATTAATGAAATATTAATGAAATTAAATGAATGAAACAATAATGAAAGTAAATTAATGAAAAAAATAATAAACATAAATCAATGGAATAGTAATGAAACTAAATTAATGAAATAATAATGAAAATAAATTAATTGAGTAAATAAAAACGGAAAAAAAAAATACCGGATTTTCATATTTTATCTAGAAGTACAATCGTATTCGCCTGGATGCAGCAATATAATACATTTTTTACTTCAGTTAATATAACTAAGAAAAAATATCGTCAAAAATTTAAAGAAATAAAGAAACAGTTTTGAAAAAAATATTCTCAACGTAATAAAATTAAAACCTGAAATACGACAACTTTAAGGAACGACTATTAAGACTTTTTAGACAACTTTAAATTGTCTGCAAATCCTTTCCAGACAATTTAAAGTTGAATAAAATCCTTTACTAGTTTAATATATAGTTATTCCGAGAAAACTAAAACATAGAATACAAAATAAGCATAGAATTATAGAAAAAATACATAAACAACTAATACATAACTGCAAATAAACTAGCAATAATTTAACAAGAAACTTAAACGAAAAAGCACTTCTTTCGCCAAAGAGTCACCCTAATACATTTCTTGCAGAATGCAAATAAGACGCATGAAATTGGTACTTCGGTTAATTTAATTTTCTATGCAAAATTATTTATAACGGTCATAATATAACATAAATTCATATTTCTAAATAATAAAATCACGAGAAAATTGTAGACCAATGTAAAATATTCATTTAATATTTTATTCTCAAATGACAAAACCATTAAATTTTTTATGGTTTGGAAACTGATAAAGAAATAGAATTTTTTAAAGTTTTGTTCCCTAATCAACAATGCGATTTTTCAAAGAATATTACATAAAATTATTGAAATATATGAACAAGCTAAAACTCAATTCTTATACTATGATAGTTATCTTGCAGTTATATGTTTTATTTATAATTATCTATATTCGAGAGATGAAAGATTTTGAAAGTCTTTCATTTTGATGAATATTAAAAAATAACAACATGGGCAAATTAGTTTATCATAGTTTATTTTTATTGGCTTGAATTACAAAATTTGTTCCAAATAAATTACGAAAATAAAACTTTCTGAATTGTATTAATTATATTAATTTTTAGATCTAGATATGTGTAAAATGAACTACCCATTTTTTGGACTGTCTAATCGCCAACAATAGTTTTCATAAAAATATTATTAAACGATTGAATGGTCTTGTATTAAAAACAAATTTGCTTTATTAGCTCATTTTGAAATAATGTGGATAATCTGAATTCTTTTTTTTTTTTTTAAAGAAATTTGTAAAAAGAGGTTTCTGCCTTTTCTGTTTGATTTCGTTCTCGATAGGCTTTAATATTAATGCTTAATAAGAAAAGTAATTCATTCATTTGCCAATTGCTTTGTAATCATGTATTGTTGTTGATCGATAACGAAATTATCGTGATTTGTTACTATATGACTTGGATTAAATGAATGGGGAGTGGACGACTAGAATTGCATGACTAGAAATGTATTGCACGTTAGGTTGTTGAACTAGGAAAGTCCGGATTGATACCCGACAAGAGAATAATGGAATCCAAAATTCCAGGATTATTCTGGAGTTAATAGAATGGAAAGTCCTTCCATTGGGTTTCAGGACGGGTAGTGGGCGGGGATCCACCACATGACATCTGTATAATTGTCTTTTGAAAGTTGTGGTGGCAAAATGTTAGTACAGTTTAGTAGGCCCTTCGAGGTTTAATTGTGGGTAATGTTGAATCTAACATATACTTGAGTGATGTGTAAGTTAGTTAATGACGTATAAATATTTTATAAGTCTAATGACATAAAAATATCAACATTTGAAAACAGCATTATGTTAAATGACTCAATATTGCTTGTACTTGAGGAGTATTATTCCTTATCAATATTCTTAACGGAAAATTGTATGTATTACTTAGTTGGATAGTACCTATTCTAAGTTATAATATATAAGTAATAGTTATTACTTTATCATATAGGGAGGAACAAACAAAATTGTATCTTCAGATTTTTAGCGTATTTCTTAGGAAGGAAGAATTAAGAGGCTAAGGATTATAGTAAAAATGAAAGAGATATCAAAGATTTACATACCGTTTCTCCCAGAGAATATTCCAGCCTTGCGCGAGGATCATGCAGAATCCCATGCTGGGAATGTAGAGCACTCTCTCGGCCACCACGAAGCCTACAGGGAAGAACAGGTTGCTCGCAGGTAGAAAGGGCAATACCAGCAAAGACAAGCTCTACAAGGACAAACAAGAACGTGACATTAAAAAAAAATACATTTAATTTTGATTGTTTATAACAATAATGAAATGTTAGTCAAAAATAGCATATAAAAGCAAGTATTAACTTTTACACCACTCAATTTTTGCAACTGGAACATGCCTTATTCGTTATACT
This sequence comes from Caerostris darwini, assembly GCA_021605075.1. Taxonomy (NCBI): domain Eukaryota; kingdom Metazoa; phylum Arthropoda; class Arachnida; order Araneae; family Araneidae; genus Caerostris; species Caerostris darwini. Next base: position 23,861 of record BPLQ01005943.1, on the reverse strand, counting down.
GTTGTAGTTTGGGTTAGGTATGATGCTATAGTTAGGATGTTTGATTCTTGCTTTTAAAAATGTATAGTCTTGTGAGTAATGAATGACTAAAACATGCAAATATGGAACAATTACATTTGAAAAATCTCCCTGGACTACTCAGACGGGAAGTAAAAAGTATTGCATTTCTGTTTCAGATTTATAAGGCTAGAATTTTATTCATTGCTCATGGTATAGTCAAATTTTGTATCCAGTGTTAGGTCCCTACCGATTAAAAACGTAAAATTGATAATAATAATATCAAAAATTTCAAAATCATTGAATCTAAGAAATACAAATACTCTGATATAATATCGTATAACTAACATCTGTATATGTGAAATGAAAGGAATGTAATACAGAAAGGATAAATAGCTGTTATAAACATAATATCAAAATATGATAAATCATATAAAATTATGATAGCATTCAATATATAGTACAAAAAACATAATATTACTGTTTGAATTTAGGGAATGGACGAAGATAATTTAATTAATATTGTTGAATGATGTTTCCTTGGGTTGATTAATTGCTCAATTTCTTTTATGAAGATCATTTTTGCTCATTTTCTTTTTTTCTTCATACAATTTATTAACTTGATGATTTTTCAACTGATCCCTGGAATGCAAATTATATTTCTGTGCCTCTGAATGTAAAATTACCCGGAAAGAATGATAAGATGTCATGACCGCAGGAACAAAATTGTTCAGACCGCAAGAACAAAAATCAGAGAACTGAGAAAAAAAAACTTTTTTAAAATAAAAAGTTAAATTATAATATACTGCCTTTTTAAAGTTTATGTATGAAACCCATTAAGCTATTTCTTTTGTTCTTTATTGTAATACTGAAAACACATCTCAAATCCTAGTGTTCAGATCTCCCCCAACGATTCTTTAAATTACACGGCATTTATTTTTCCGCCAGAAAACCTATCTCTTCATTTATCAGGAATCCCAGTGGAAACTGATCAACCCTGGCACAACATCTAAAAGATTCAGGGGCTGTCAACAAGAGAGATATGATATGAACGTCGCAGCACCCATGAATTAGTCAACAGCCAGTGCCACGGACATGGGAACTCTATCCAAAATCGATGACGTTTTCACATCCCCAATTCTGAGGACGTCTGGGCTCACTGGGGGAAGTTGTAGGTTACCGTAAATTAAAGGAGACAAGCCTTACTTCCAGTGGAGATTGCTTTACCTCACTACAGTATCGGAATCAGGTTTGGGTTGGAGACATTGACAGACTGGCGTGGGGGAAGAATTGTTGAGAGAGAAAGGATTTGGTGGTAGTCATGAAAATTCAATTGCGGTATTGGATGCTGATCCTTATAATATAGATTGTGTAGATAGGAATATCGTATTAGTTGGCTATTTGAGAAGAATTTACTGGCGACATGTTTTATAAAAGAACGTGTTAGGAATAAATGTTGGCAGAAATATTCAACACATTTGTTAGACAAATTTTAACATAGGATAATACCAATGTATTAATAATATGTTAGAGAGGTATACTAAGAATATATGATTAATATATTTATAATGTAGTGATAATATCACTATTATAATCTGTAAAAAATTCTCTAGTACTAACATAATTATACTTAAATTTGGTGGTTCAAATAATTAAATTTATTGAAGGAAATACAGTCATCAAATTTAAAATGTTTTTTTTCTTCCAATTGATAAATTGTAAGATAATTCAGATAAGTTAATAATAAGGATTAGTTTAATTGATTTTTTATTTTTGGAATACAATTTATTCATACGAATTTGATTACAGAAAGAATCTAATAAACAATATTTGTTGTTAGATGTTATTGGCAACGTATAAAAAAAAGTTATGAATAGAATCTCATTGAATTTTACACAAATTTTAAAAATTATATTATTTATTTAAATTTTAGACAGCTAATAAAATAATTATATTAATTAATTAATAATAATAATTAATTTCTCATTATTTCGCTTTTTAAGATAAAATCCTGTATTCAAAAGGGATTTATTTTTACCGGTATGTTCTGCCAAATTTGGCAAAAAGAAATTACGTTTAAAATTACATATATTCATAGATTTTAAACTCATATGGTATAAAATTTTCATGAGGAAAAATAACACATCACTCGTCTGCGGTCTAGCTAAGAAAGATACATTTTTCTTTAGAAATTCGACTATTATTCTTCGGCATACTCTCCTTCAAGAGTGATACATTCATTCAAACTCTCCTCTAACTTTTGGATGTGTCTTACGATGTAGAATGATTTTGTCTTTGTTCTCAAAACAGGCGTCAGTTTCGGCAATCACTTCATCATTTGAGCCAAATTTCTTTCCTTGAAGTACCATTTTGATGTCCGCAAAACGCCAGTAGTCGCTGGGGGTCAGATCTGGAGAGTACAGTGGATGAGGAAGCAATTCGATGAGTAATTCATTCAATTTAACTATAGTTTTCATCGACTTGTGACACGAGGTATTATCTTGGGGAAACAGCACTTTTTTTCTTAATTTCTACACACATTCGATATAATAATGGCATGTAATGTTCACTATTGATAGTTTCATATTTCTTAAGATAGTCGATGAACAAAATATCATGCATTTCCCAAAGTACAGATGCCATAACTTTGCTGATTTTTGTGTTTTTAGTCGCTTTGAACGACTTTCACCGTCTGCTATCCGATCAGTTGACGATCATTTTGATTCAGGTGTGTAGTAGTGGATCTATGTTCCATCCATTGTCGCATACCGATGCAAGAAATCCTTTTTATCTCGCTTGAACAGCTCCAAACATCTCTCTGAATCGTCGACGCGTTGTTGTTTTCGGTCCGGTGTGAACAAACGTGTCACCCACTTCGAAAGCAACTTAAGCATGCTCTAATTTTCGTGTAAAATTGTAAACACACTACCTTCTGATATCTTTAAGGTGTCAGTTATCTCACGCAACTTCATTTTAAGGTCTTTCAAAACTATTTTGTGGATTGCTTTTATGTTTATAGGAACAACTGCCGATTCTGGGCGACTAGAGCATTCAGTATCATCGGTGCTTGTACGACCTCTTTAAATACAGCGAACTAGTCAATTATAATTGATTTCTCTGGTGCAGAGTTTCCTTAACGCTTATTAAGCCACTGTTTGGCTTCAAGAGTATTTTTCCCCATCAAAAAATAATGTTTAATCAACACATAAAACTCTTTTTTACCCATTCTTTGTAAAATTACAAGACTGGGGTCACTAAAACCACTGTAACCTCTAAACTAATCATCGGAATGCCATGAAATTTTGGCATATATCGTTTGAAAGATGCTGCTATTCAGAAATCATATGGGATGTCAACAGTGTTGCCATATATGTGCCAGACTTATTGAATGATGTGTTATATTCAAATTCCATAGAATAATAATTAATTTATTAATAAATTAGACTAGGGATGGATAACGCAGATATTAAATGTCCTTCATTTAATTTTACATCTAAAATAATTATGTGAAAATATTATAACAAACTATTATGGATTATATATTTACATAAAACATGTTATATAGTTTTTAAGGGCGACATATTAGCAATAGTATAAAAAATTAATTAATATTTCATTTTTCCTGTAATTTAAGCGACGTAACTACTTGCATGGAAATTCATAGCAAAATAATAATATATAAAAAAACACCAATTCCCAGCAAAAAACATTTTTCTTTAAATACAAATTGGTTTATTCAGTTCTAAGTGATTTAATTTTATTTATTTAATTTGTGTGAAATCAAATTTTGAATATTAATGATTTTTAACGAAATTGCATAAAAAATACCAACATTGTTAAATCGATTTTGGTTGTTTTGTGTTACACTTTCATACTTTTGTTTACTTGTGTTCATATATGATACCTATTGTACGTAAAATTCAATCCTGAATTTCCTTAGGAGTGATACAGAAGAGACACCTGGTGAAGAGTTCCTGAAACCTTTGCAAGTTGGTTACTTGATGACCATCATAAATCTTCGTTATGGGATTCGAAGTAATCTATGTCTCTTCGTCTCGTTCGTGCCACGAACAGTTAGTATAAAGATTATTCTTAACTACTATCGTGAAGTAACTAGTTTTGGTGCAAATATTATTATACTATTCATATGGTAGAAAATTTACCTGCTAAATTATGATTTATGAAACAATTAAAAATAAAGTTTTAATGTGTGGTATGTGATGCAATATCAGCATATATATCTAAAAATATGAAAATGACGAAATTGGTAACTTTGAGTTCCTTTTTGGGACAAATAAAAGGCCCATTATAATTTCAAAAGAATTTTCTTTTGCATTTTATTATTTTTAATTTAATCGATGTAACAAAGGTATTCAATAAAACACAACAATTTATCAAATGCAATTTAGATTTTTTTTTTATTTTCTACCAAAGGTTACGTTGTTTGATTTTTAATAACAATAAAAAATTAATAACTCATAGTTTTGTTTATTTAAAAGTACACGAAAACTAAAAATTTAAATATTTCGGTAACGAATTTGCTTTCTTACTTATAAAAAAAGGAATATATATATATATATATATAATTTTATTTATATTTTGCAAATACTAAGCGCAAATATTTGATATGTAAATTGTCAAAATATGTTCCCATTCTGATCAAATTAGTACTCATCTACGTAACAAAATGTACGATAGAAAAAATAAAACAATTTCTAAGACGTTGCCAAATGAATACCATTACTTTTTGTGAACTGATGTTCACAAAAAATAATGGTGTTACTATTACAAAAAATACTGATGTTCAATGAATATTCAATGATGTTCAATGATATTCTGATGAATATCATCATGCAATTGAACATCAGTATTTCCAGATATTGTATCAATATTTTCACATTTTTACTATATTTCTTAGCTCTAAATTATTAAATGCTTGGCATTTTCTCCCTAGAACTTTTCCCATTGGTCCATTGTTAAAAAATTTGATAAGGTTCATAGGTGACACCTCCAGAGAAAAACACGCACAGTATAAATAAGCGCACAGTATAGCTTTTTAAGCGTTTGTTGCTAGTTTCTAAAAATTGCAGTAGTAGGTCTAGAAAAGGGAAACTTACCATCATAAGGGACACCCTCGCATCTTCTTCCAGCTTGAAGATGGCTCGTGCCGCAAGGAATACAAAAACGTAAAATGCCAGAGTGGCCAAATTCCTGGTATCCCAAAAACTTGTGATAAGAGGTATGGTGGACATGGTCCAATCACAGCACAGGTTGCAAGGAAACAACAGCAGCCAGGCGTTGACAGACAACAGGTAGTTGTAGGTCAGTTGTCGCGTTGGCGTCGCTGATGCTGCAGCTGGATTGTCAAACCTGGAATTAAAAATAATTAAATGCCAAAGTAGCTGTGAAAAAAGCAAGTATTGAAATTAAAAACTGTTAATTTTGTTTAAAAAAATATCATTACAAAAACTAAAATTCTTAAAACCTTTGAAGATACGTTAGTTCTATAAAATCATATTGTTTGAAGATTGATTTTGTAGACTAAATATTTTGTTTAGATAAATAAATAAAAACGCCATGCATTAAAATGTAAAATAAATTTTGCAATTAAACTTTTATGAAAACTTAAAATTTTTTCAATGAATTCGGGTTAAATAAACTAAATAATAAAATTTATTTTGTATAAATTGTTACTTTCTAAACTATTTCATTGTAATATCAGTTTCTTAAAAACTCAATTCATTAAAAACATAAATTAAGACAGTTCTTTAGTTTGTTTAACATTTAAATTGATTAATAAAAAAGTACAATATCTGAACAAGAAAATATTGAATCTTTCTACAAACTGATTTTCTCAATTGGTATCAAAACTCACAAGGTGAGTTGTCTATCCACATATGATATTATCAGAAAAGATATGTTTTAATATGTACTACTAGAATAATGAAATAAAAAATCATGGATTTGGAACTTTAAAAAAAAAAAAAATAATAATAATAACAATTTCTTTTGAAAAATGATTAAGGAACTAAGCATAAACAATTTTTACAATAATTATTATAATCAAATCTGCAACTAGATATATCTAATGAAAACATTGAAATTTGAATAAAGTAATTTATTTGGAAGAACCCATGAAAGAGAATTTTTCTCGTGTTTTTTATCTGTCGAATGTTTAAAAATTTTTTTTTTAAAAATACGACTTAAACAGACATATTTTTCATTTTTATTTTTATTTATTTTTTTTTTTTTTTTGTGATTTAATAATAGAAAACGTAAAATTAACATTTGAGAAAAAAAAAATGAGATAATTCCTTCCAGAATGTTATTACATTAGATGTTAGAGTTATTTAACATAAATACATAAGGGAAATGAGTTTTAGTTTGGTTTGGTTTGTCGCTCTACTATTATTTTGTGGACACTTTAGGCTAAACAGACCGGGACCTACAGTTTAACGTGAATTCCGAACCACTCACAAACATCCATGCCATTGCCAGGAAATGAATTTAAGTATAAAAAACCATGATATATTCGTAAAATTTTTCTTTAGGTTAGCGCCGTATGTTACTCCGAAACTAACATGTCAGTTTTAAAAAAGTAAATAGAATTTTATTTTACTACAATAACATCTATTATTTTTTGCAATTTTATTGTTAATATGTGGATTGGGATAAAGCTGAGATTCCACTGACTACACATGGGTTAATGTCGAAATCAATAACTGCATAAATTATACGAATATAATTATTCTGTGCTAAATTGAAAAAAAAATTAATATAACATATTAATCTATAAACGAAAATAATTTTCAGAATGTAGTGCGTACCTGCTGAAAGATGGTAGTATTTTGGGTCCCATAATTTTGCACCTCAGGTAAAGAGCCCCAGCAGCGGCTGTCAGCAGCAGAAAGACCCGAAGCAGTTTATCTCTCAGCCAAGGAGACACGCGGCCAAGCATTAGGTATCGCATGCCTTGCACACGACGCTGGTTCTGTAAAAGAATAATTATAGACGTTAGACTATATATATGTATTAACAATATAATGTGCCAAGCATTAGGCACAGCATGCTTTGCATACGACAATAGTTCTATAAAGATATAATTAGATATGTTATACTAGAAATATATATTGACAACATGATGTGCCGATCATTATGTATCGTTTATTATCGCATATAGCATGCAGACAGCCATTAGGTACCGTATACCTTCCACACGACACTGGGAATGAATAGGAATAATTAAGTATGTTAAACAGATATGTATTGGCAATATAATGCGACAAGCATCAGTTATCGCATATTATCCCGTAGCCAAGTAGTAGGTACCGCATGTCTTGCACACGACGCTGGTTCTGTATAGGAATTAAGTATGTATTAGACTATAGATATGAATTGGCAATATGATGCATTGTTTATTATGGCATATTAGTACACGGGCAAACATTAATTACACCATGCTTTGAATACGAAGCTTGTTCTGTAGGGAATAATTTAAATATGCATTTACAAAATGATGTTCCAAGCATTATGTATCGTTTATTATCACATATTAGCACACAGGCAGGCATTAGGTACCGCATGCCTTGCATACGACGCTGGTTCTGTAAAGGAATAATTAGATATGTTAGACTATAAATATATTGACAACATGATGTACCAATCATTATGTTTCGTTTATTATAGCATATAGCATGCAGGCATTCATTAGGTACCGTATACCTTCCACACGACGCTGGTCCTGTATAGGAATTAAATTTGTTAGACTATAGATATGAATTGGCAATAGGATGTGCCACGCATTTTGTATCGTTTATTATCGCATATTAGCATGCTGACAAACATAAATTATCGCATGCTTTGCACATGAGGCTGGTTCTGCAGAGGAATAAGTAGATATGTTAAATATATATTGGTAAAATTATCTGCCAAACATTATGTATCGTCTATTATTGAAAATTAGCAGGCGGGCAGGCATTAGGTACCGCGTGTTTTGCATGCGACGTTGATTCTGTGAAGGAATAACTAGATAAGTTAGGGTTAGACTATAAATATGTATTAGCAATATAATGTATAACTTTTATTCCGAATATTTGAAATAAATAAAACATATTATTATAATTTATGAAGTAATTGAAACTATATTTCATTAATTCAACTGCTTATTATCATAATTTCGCATTACATATTTAGTAGTTTTCACTTATGCCCTTCAGCTCATTATGAAATTAAATAATCATAGAAAATAGTTTTTAAGCATTTCTTCTTATATAATTCGAAACATTTTAAAATTATATAAAATAAAAAGAATAATTTACAGTACAGTTCATAGTTTGATAATAATTTGATTTATTTTTCACATCTAAGTTTCAAGTAAAATTAATGGTGCTTTACGTCGATTTATATTTTGAATAATTATATAAAAATAAATGTCATTTATTATAGATTTTTTTATTATAAAAATGTATTTTATTTATATTTATTGTATTTAATTATAAAAATGAATTTTATTTATATTTATTGTATTTAATTATAAAAATGTATTTTATTTATATTTATTGTATTTAATTATAAAAATGTATTTTATTTATATTTATTGTATTTAATTATTGTATTTATTCCTATTATGTAAATATTTTATTATAAAAATGTAATACGTTAAAGACATCATTCATTTATTAATTTAATATCAATACGATTGTATTGTTTAGTATTTTAAGCAATTGTTCATGAATTTAATGCATATCGCAAACATTTACTAATATAAAAAAAAAAAAAAAAATTTAAATTACTGGTCATGAAACTACTCTCTACTGATTAAAAGAAAAAAATCTTACAATAAAAATTATTAGACTTATCTCATTTATCAAAAATCTCATTTACAAAAAAAAGTAATAAGATGGAAATAGCAAAAAATGAGGATTAAAAGAAAAAATTACAGCATAATCGTTAATATTTCTCTGTTATTTAATACTTATAATTTCCTTAACTATAACTGTAACTTTTCTTGCCTTTCTCGTCACATAGCTTCCAGTACTCATTGAAGGAAAAAAAAAAAACCTTAAGTTACAACTTCCAAATGAATTTTTCGCCAGAAGTGTTTTGGAAAGTTTTCTTAATTAACAACTCAAGTTTCTACTACAAAATATTTTTTTTTTCTATCCAAATTCCAAAATCAGTTCTTTTTCCTGGAAAAATCTTCCTTTTTAAGCGTTAACGAAAGTATAAATGCGAAGGAAAACCGAATTTTAAGAAAAATTACTCGAGGTTCAAGAGAAATTGGCTTACACTTATTTATTTACATTATTTTTTTAAACTGAGTAGAAAGGAAACCCAAATACTTACACATCGAAGAATAAATAAAAATAAAAATTAAAAAAATTCCAAACCCATTTTGTGATTCAAGTAAAAGTTACAGCACCAGCAAAGGAATAACATCGAGACAACAGCAAAAACAAAACAGAACCAAAAAACTGAAAAACAACTACAGTGCTATAACATGGAGTAGTACTTCTCTAAGTTGGATAGCAAATAAAATTATAAATTGAAACTTCGCATGCTGATTACATGGTTCCAGTATGGAAAAAGAAAGTAAAAAATTAAAAAAAGAAGAAAAATTTTAAAGCTAAAACTAGCTGAAAATGTTGATTATATTAAAAAAAGATAAATATCATTTATTATATTTTATTATAAAAATGTTATATATCGTTACAGGTATCGTGTTTTTTACTTAATATCAATACGAGTTTATTGCTAATATTTTGAAAAATTTTTCAGGAATTTATTGCAAATGGCAACATTTACCAATATAAAAACAAATTAAAAATATTTCATTTGTTGTTAATGAAACTACATAGAACTGATTAAAAGAAAATAAAATATTGCAGCATTAAGAGATAAAAAATATTTAAAAACTATAAACATCATATAAGCTATATAGGCAAATATAAGCAGCAATTATTTAAAAAAAATTGGACTTATCTCATTTATCAAAAATCTCATTTATTAAAAAAATAAGGTGCAGTTACAATGAGGATAAAAAGAGGAAAGTTACAGCAAAATCGGTTATATTTCCCTGTTATATAATACTTATAATTTCCTTAACTGTAACTGCAACTTTTATTGTCTTTTTCGTCACATATCTTCCAGTACTCATTAAAAGAAAAAAAAAAAACAACCTTAAATTACAACTTCCAAATGAATTTTTCCCAGAAGTGTTTTGGAGAGTTTTCCTAATGAACAACTCAAGTTTCTACTACAAAATATTTTTTTTTCTATCCAAATTCAAAAATCAGTTATTTTTCCTAGAAAAATCTTCCTTTTTAAGCATTAGCAAAAGTATCAATGCGAAGGAAAACCGAATTTTAAGAAAAATTACTGAGAGGCAAGAGAAATTGGCTTACGCTTATTCATTTACATTATTTTTTAAACTGAAGAGAAAGGAAACCCGAATGCTTACACATAGAATAAATAAAAAAATAAAAAATTCCAAACCCATTTTGCGCTTCAAGTAAAAGTTACGGCACCAGCAAGGAATAACATCGAGTTAACGGCAAAAACAAAACAAAACCAAAAACTGAAAAACAACTACAGTGCTATAACATGGAGTAGTACTTCTCTAAGTTGGATAGCAAATGAAATTAGAAATTGAAACTTCGCATACTGATTACATGGTTCCAGTAGCGGATGAATTGAAGAAAAAAAAGAAAGTAAAAAGAATAAAAGAATTCTAAAGCTGGCTTCTGGATTATATTTAGAAAAGACTACTGAAACGAATAGGAAGTTCGAATAACACAAAATAAATTCAATTCTGATCCAGAAAAGCGGAAACGGCCTTGTTTTGATTCTGAACAAATGAGTGCTGAAAATGTTACCATTAGTCATTCTAAAGAAGAAGAAAGAAAAAAAAAAGAAAAAAGAACATATCCCCTTGTGTTCATTACTTTTTTTTTTTCTTCAACATTTTTTTTATAAAAGGGACATTTTTTCCTCCTTGCATCATCATAAAATTTACTTAAAGTCATAAGTTTTTTTTTTTTTTTTTTTTTCCCTTTACTTTACACACGCCGGTAACATAATTTTATGACTCATACACCACAGGAATAAAGCAGTTTTGGCGGGAATATTTGCTTATTCTTTTTATTTAAAGTCGGACATTATTATTTTTTTTCACCGAGGATTTTTTTTTTTTTTTTTTTTTTTTTTGGACGTCTTGAAGGAGGTGCAAATTCAATTTTCAGCTATTGTCGTCATTTAAATGCTAACGGAAAAATTCGTTTTGAAACAATTTGGCAATGTTTGTTGGATGTGAGTGGAAAAAAGGCAGGGGGGGGAAAGAAAAAAGGGGGACCTTTAAACGTAATAAAAATAAAACTAACAGGAGAAAAACAGCTGCAAACGTACTAAATAAATAAACAAATTAAGCTTGGGGGATGGAAAGACGTACGAAAATGCATGTTATGCATTTTTAAAATGAAAGAACTCATATCAATAAATATGTGATAGCAATGCTACTGAACCAAATATTATTCATTCGTCACATAAAAAGTTAATGATGCAATTACTAAAAGTGTTTTTTGTTAAAAAGAGAAATTCGTCCTTATGACTATTGAATAAAACATAAGTGAACTGAACAAGCTACATATAATAACAGTTTTATGGCGTATAAATAAAGTTTAAATCTTAAATAATTAATCTTGCTAAATTAAAAATTATTTATTAAAGATAATGATATGCATTCGTACCATTAATAATAAAGATAATTTTCATCTGCTAAAAGTATTTTTAATTTGTTCTAATGAACTCTGAAGCAGACACATCCTAAAGTAATAACACTTAAATTTATTTTGAATAAGAAATTTTTCATTTAATTGAAATGAGTTTCGTTATTGATGGTTAAATATATGCATTAATAATATCATTGAATGTTATACTTTAATATATTGTTATTTTAGTTTGGTGTGCAGTTATTTAATATTTGTTGCTATTATAGATTTAACAAGAAGTTGTTTTGTAATATTTATTTTCGTTTGGTTTGACGTTATTTAGTGCTGGTTGCTTTTAGGAATTTAACAAGGAGTTGTTAGATAGACATTTGCATTCACAATTATGATTTAAAAAGTCGGCACAAAATTTTAATTTAATTTTTTAATATTTTTGTTTTCTTTTCTTTTATTTTGTTTATAATTGTAAGTTGATTTTATTATATTTGTAACTATATTCTTGGCAATTTTCCTTGTATCAACTGTGTTTACCTTGTTATATCAGAGATGGAGCCCCCAGGAGCTAAATAGCTCCAAAAGAATACGTCAACCAACAACGAGTTGTTTTGTAATGTTTTATAATGTTTATTTCTGTTTGGTTTGACGTTATTTAGTACTGATTATTATTACGGATTTAACAAAGAGTTGTTTCGTAACGCTTATTTTCATTTGGTTTGATGTCATTTAATTCTGGTTGCTATTACGGATTTAACAAGGAGATTTTTTTTTGTAGTACTTACTTTAGTGGTTAGAGTTGGTTACTTTATAATGTTTTACTTTTACTTTAATGTACGTTTGTGATTAAATATAACCTATCTAACATATTGTAGCTTAAAATCGATCCCAAAATTGCATTATTCAATTAAAGAAATCAATAAAATATAATTTATTTATTTTTAAAACTAATATGATTTTTTTTACCTTAATTTTCATAGTGGCTAAAATTTTAGAGGAATAATTTTAATAATTATAGTAATGATTTTATCAGTTTTATAAATATACTACATACTTGTATATACATAGGGCAATATTCACTTCTTATTTAATATGTACTATTGTAATTTCTGAATGGAAGATATTAGTAAATCACTGTCCACATTTTTTTTATTATTGTTGAAGTTTCTTAAATCGAGGTTTTGATATCCAATAGGTTCCTATTTTACTATTGAATGCAAATGTATTTGTTAAAATAAAATCTGTTTTAAATAAATAATTAATTATTAAACAGCGCTTTTATAATATTCATGAATATTATAAAATAATTTCAATAATTAGATTCATGTTTTTTATCAGAAAGGCTGGAAAAAAAAGTAATTTCAAAGTTCTTTTTTTGGTTTAAAAAAATAAAAAAAATTTCGAACATTGGAACTTAATAAAATGCACGAGGAATAAAAATTTCAATATGCCGAGCTATTTTAAATCCATAAATATAAAGGCTTTTTATTAAGGAATAAAAAAGACATTTGCGTAAAAGATTTTGGTAACAAACAAGGATTTAGACATTAGCTTTATTCTTTCTGATTTTTAGCTTCCGATAAAAGAGCAGTAAAGTGTTTTTTGGGGGAAGTTCTTTAATAAAGCCGATATGAAAAGGGCTTAAAGAAAGTAATAAGTGAAGTTATGTTGACTTAAGGTTTACGAGATTTATTCAATAAAGCGGTGAAAATAGGAATGGCTTCGAAATGCTTTTAAATTTTCATTGTTAGTTCAGTACTTTATAAATAATACGGCTTATAAAATGGTGTCTGTTTAAATTGGATTTGAAATTTTTATATTTTAAATATTTCAAGACTATCTTATTTATTTAATTTAAAAATTTTTATTTATTGCACAGAAAATAATTTCAGATATAAATTTAGTTGAATTATTAATTTAAATTTAAGTTTAGTAACTAAAAATAGTTATTCTTTGGCCTTCTAAATTGCATTAAATAAAACAACTAAGGAAGATGCAATATATTTCTGCATTATTCAGATTTGTGTTGAATATTTGTTTCGAAAGAAAATATTTGCAGAATACATGTCAATATTTTCACATGCATTAGGATGTAGGATTTATTTGTGTACATGTAGGACTTATTTGACTGTTAATTCTGTGCGCAGGTGGCAGCATTTGATGTTTATGCTTTGGTTGAGTGAACTTTAAGCTCAAATAAGAGTGAGGATAGTAGTTGATGTCTGATGACGTAATAGGCAATACAATGGAAGTTTTGTCAACCTACAGTTGATGATGTCAAATGTGTTTGAGCTTCTTTGAAAATTACATAAAAATGAAACATATCATTATTCAGTGGGTGCTCAGTCATTATGGTGTTTGGGGCAATGAACAAGCGTACTTTCTCGCAAAAAGAGGTGCCACTTTACTACAACATTATAATACAGCAATTCCTTAATGAAGGATTAAACTGTTTTTAACATTTATTTAAACCTAATTACTTGCGGGATCTTCAAACTCGTACAGCTCTAAAAAATTGAGGGAAGGTAAGCCCTTCTCTTATTCCCGGTAAACAGAGATGCAAAGCAGTAGCGGCCTTTCGCCTGTCTACGGAGACGATTGCCTTGCTGCCTATCTGCACCGCATAGGCATTTCAACCGATCCTATTTGCCCACTTTGTGACTCAGAAGTAATGGTCAGGGACAAAGGACTCTTCGTGGACCTACAGAGTAGTCGAGATATTGGAAGGCAAGATCGCTTATCAAGCAATGACTCTGGTCTTCTTCTTGCTCTTAGTTCTTGATATGCCCTTAATGCTGTTTTCTATTTAATTTTCTGTCTACCATCGGAAATTTAAAAAACCGGTACTTACGTATTAACGGTACCTTGGTGACAGACTTGGCGGTTTTTAAGTGTCGCCAATCTAACGTCGCGGTCAAAACCGGTTGGCGCGTGTGCTCTTTATTAGCGCAACTGTCGCCAAGGTACCGTTAATACGTAAGTACCAAAAACATTTTATGTAAATATGTTACTGTAAATGGTGAGTATTAAGTGTTATGCAAAAACGAACAGCCCGTTCTTTTAAATACCACTAAACACCGCTCACACATGTATGCACATTACATAAACAAATGAATAAATGGGTGATGAATAAAATGATGATGAAGGGGTGATTACAATCCCTCTATCTATACATATATATATAATAATTTCAAAAAAAATACTTGAATCACAAATAAACACAAAATAGTTAATACTTCAAATTATGTACGTGGATTCCATTCCCTAAAATCCACCAAGATTCATCCGTAATGACGTGATTGGTATGGCAATGGAAATTTAATGTTAACCTACATTTGATGATGTTAAATTGTGTTTCATCCTTTTTGTAAATTTTTTATTGTAAATGCTGCGTATTAAAAGTAATGCACAATTGAACAACCTGCTCTTTTAAATACCTCTAGACACCGCATACACATGTATATATACTGCATCAACAAATCAATAAGCGGATGATGAAAAAGTAAATTTTACAAATTATGTATATATTTATACATATACTATACTTTAGAATAAAATAGTTGAATCACAAATAAAAACAAAATAGTTAATACTCCAAACTATATACGTGAATCCCATTTACTAAAGTCATCCGTGCTTCATCCGTAATGACGTGGTAACAATGGTAACGTGGAAGTTTTATGTTAATCTACAGTTAAATTGTGTTTCATCCTTTTTGTAAATGCGTTATTGTAAATGCTGTGTATTAAATGAAATTTAAAATTGAACACCCTGTTGTTTTAAATACCAATAGACCTCTCACGATGTATGTACATTACATCATGTAAATGCATTACATACATTTACATCAACAAATGAATAAACGGGTGATGAATAAGTAAATTGTACAAACTATGTATATATATATATTATTCTTTCGATTAAAACAGTTCAATCATAAAAGAAACAAAATAGTTAACACTCCGAGCTATATACATGAATCCTACTCACTAAAAATCCTCCATGTTTCATCCGTAACCTCCTTTTGCTTCCTCCGAAAACTGCAATGAATTCGAACGAAATTGAGCATAGAAACTGCACCTACAAATTTCCATCACTCAGATACTCAGAGGGACAAAATATATCGGAGCCCAAATTGTTCGGAAACGCTCTATTAGCGAACAAAAGATAAGGAACTGGAGCACAACTGATATTCAGGAATGGCATAATGTGCTGCGTGACAACGATTTTAAAAAACGAGTGCAACGTTCCGACATTATTTTCCCCCGTTCATCCATCTTGGCAGAACAGTGCAGAAAACGCCGATGCAAGGCCGTATTGTCCGTTTTATGGTACAGTTAAAGCCTCATGTGGTACAGTGGCCATTCAAATGTTCCCTCCGTACCACCCACCCCCACCAAGTTCTTTTTCTTTTCGATACTTTTCTTTTTGTATCTTTTTCATTTTTTTTTTTTTTTTTTTTTTTTTTTCGTATTTAAGAACAGAATGAGAATCCATTTTCACATTTTTGGAAGGACAATGTTCGACGTCTTTTGAAAAACAGGAGAAATGAGAATAACTTTTTTTTTTTTTTTTTTTGGTTGTCCCAGTGGACTCGACTACTATTTATCATTCGAACAAAGCTGATTTCGTTGAAGAATATTTCAGACGGAAGGGAATCAATTGCAGAAGTTTTTCGATTCTAGATTCGGATAACTGAAGGCAAATTCATAACGTGGATGCCTCAATCTCAAGAGGGAAGAGAAATATAAGGGAACTAAAATCTATTATGCCAGTCTTGCTGAATGACTTGATTGTTATGCGGTTGCCATGGAATCGTGTGACATATTACTGGTAAAGAAAAAGTTTTCTAAAATGATTTTGTTCATTATTTGAATAGTTAATTTCATAAGTATTTCGTTCTGGAATGTATCCTATTTCAGTTAAAATAATAACCAGAATTCAGAAAGGGATTCATTCATGTAAAAATAATCGTTACTGCAAATAACATACCTAAAGTATTTTTATTGAAATATTCAATTATCTAATATGTAAAACTAGTGCTCTGGCACTTGGTGCCACAGGTTTCGGGTTCGTATTCGGCTGGTGCCATGGATATTTGTAGGGGTTCAGAATCCACCTTAAACAGCTATGTCCCGATCTAATATGGCTTATACTACTACACCACACTACATGACTGCGTCTAGAACTGAGTTGCGCCTATACAGTTTGGAAATTGTGCAGGACTAATATGACTGTAAAGCATTGGACGTAGGGTTACCAATACTACTATACTACACCACATAACTGTGCCTAGAGCTGAGTTGCTCCTTTACAGTTTGGAAATGATGTAGGTGAGAGAAGTTTGACTGGGTTTCGTGACTCTCTTACAGTCACGAGAGACCAAGACCTTCATCTTAAAGTGATTCCAAACCACTACAAACATTTATGGCATCGTCGGGACTCGAATCCGAAACCTGTGGCATCAAGCCCCATAGTGCTAGACACTCGTCCATTCAAACCCCAATGCAAATGACGAGTATTAATCTTAACGTGAAAATGAAGAGTCTGTCCTTTTAAATATCCCAAGACACCGCAAACACAAATATCTACATTACATCCCCTAATAAATAAATGAATAAAGAATTAGTTAATTTTACAAAAAAATGCATTCAAAACTATCTTATACTTTCGAATAAAATAGTTTGAACCCAAAAGAAAGAAAATAGTTAATACTCCGAATAATATACGTGAATCCCATTCACTAAATTCCTCCATGATTCATCCGTAATCTTCCTTCACTTCCTCCGAAAACTACAATGAATTGCAACGACATTGAGCACAAGGACTGCACCTACAAATTTCCATCACTCAGATACTCAAAAGGACAAAATATATCGAAGCCCAAATTGTTCGGAAACGTTCTATTAGCGAACAAAACATGAGGAACTGGAGCACAACTGATATTCAGGAATGGCATAATGTGGTGCGTGACAACGATTTTAAAAAACGAGCGCAACGTCCCAACATTATTTTCCCCCTTTCATCCATCTTGGCAGAACAGTGCAGAAAACGCCGATGCAAGGCCGTATTGTCCGTTTTATGGTACAGTTAAAGCCTCATGTGGTACAGTGGCCATTCAGATGTTCCCTCCATACCACCCACCCACACCAAGTTCTTTTTTCTTTTCGATACTTTTCTTCATGCAACTTTTTTTTCTTTTTTTTTTTCGTATTTAAGAACAGAATGAAAATCCATTTTCACATTTTTGGAAAGGATAATGTTCGACGTCTTTTGAAAAACAGGAGAAATGAGAAGAACTTTTTTTCTTATTTTCTTACTTTTTGGTCGTCCCAGTGGACTGGACTACTATTTATCATTCGAACAAAGCTGATTTCGTTGAAGAATACTTCAGACGTAAGGGAATCAATTGCACAAAATTTTTCAATTTCGAGTTTCGGAGACTGAAGGCAAATTCATAACGTGGATATCTCAATCTCAAGGGTGAGGAGAAATACAAGGGAACTAAAATCTCTCATGCCAGTCTCGCTGACATACTTGGTTGTTGTGCGGTTGCCATGGAATCGTGCGACATATTACTGGTAAATCAAAAAAATTTTCTAAAACAATTTTGTTTATTATTTTAATAATTAATTTCATTACTAAAGGGACAACTCAGTTCTAGACACAGTGATGTGGTGTGGTGTAGTAGTAGTAGTGTCATGTCTGTTTGTAGTGGTTCGAAATCCACTTTTACCTCTAGGTCCCGATCTAATATGATTATAGAGAGTTGTACGTAGTGCTGACAACCTTGTCCCGTAAAAGAAAACATCTCCTGTTTCGAAATCTGCCTGCAGGCAGATAGACTTGGTCCACCATGCGGCTGTTGCGCCAATGAAGAACAATACGTATAAGACAAGCGCTCTGCCATTCAGTGATACGCGCTTTCGGTTCGTGTCTCGGTAGTGCCATGAATGTTTGTAGTTTTTTGGAATTCATTTTAAACCGTAATTTCCGGTATGATGAGAGGTTAGGGCGTAAGGCTGATAAAGGTATACCAAAATAAGTAAACATCTGCCCCAAAAAAGCATATCAAACAATCCTATTTGTTCACTTTTTGAGTCTGGAGAAGAAATGGGAAAAGGGAATCAATAGCAAAAATTTTTCGATTCCAGTTCCGGAGACTGAAGGCAGATTCATAACGTGGATGTCTCAATCTCAAGGGGGAGAAGAAATATAAGGGAACTAAAATCTCTCATGCCAGTCTTGCTGACTTACTTGGTTGTTGTGCGGTTGCCATGGAATCGTATGCCACATTACTAATCAATAAAAAGTTTTCTAAAATGATTTTATTCATTATTTGAATAATTAATTTCATAAGTATTCAATTCTAAAATGTATACTATTTCAGTTAAAATGTTGCTAAGCAGAATTCCGAAAGTGATTGATTCATGTGAAAATAATCGTTACTGCAAATAACATACGTGAATCACATTTATTGAAATATTCCATTATCTAATATATGCCAAACTAGTGCTCTAGCACTTGGTCCGACATGTTTCGGGTATGTGTCCGGGTGGTGCCAAGGATGTTTGTAACTGTTCGGAATCCGCCTTGACCGTTAGGTTCCGGTCTAATATGACTTCTACTACTACACTACACCACATCATTGTGCCTAGAACTGAATTGTGCGTATACAGTTTCGGAATGGTGTACATCTAATATGACTGTAGAGCAATCGACGTAGGTTTACCTCTACTACTATACTACACCACATCACTGTGCCTAGAGCTGAGTTGCCCTTTTACAGTTAGGGAATAATGTGGTGAGATGTCTGATTGGATTCTGTGAAGCTCTACGGTCTTATGAGGCAGGGACCTACGGCTTAAAGTGGATTCCGAACCAGTACAAACATCCATAGCTCTAGCGGAACTAGAACCCGAAACTTCTGGTACCGTGCCTCACAGTGGTAGACACTCGGCCAATCAAGCCCCACAGCAAATGACGAATATTAAATGTATTGCGAAAATTAACAGTCTGTTCTTTTAAATACCCCTAGACACCTCACTCACAAACATCTAAGTTACATTAACACATAAATGAATATGTGAAGAATAAGTTTATTTTCTACAAAAAGATATATTCAAATTTATATTATACTCTCGATTAAAATAGTTCAGTTCCAAAAGAAACAAAACAGTTATTACTCAAAATTATATATGTGAATCACGTTCATTAAAATCCTCCATGATTCATCCGTAATGACGTGATTTATGTAGCAATGGAAATTTTATGGTAACCTACAGTTGATGATGTCAAGTTGCATTTCGTCCTTTTTGTAAATGTGTTATTGTAAATGCTGTATATGATATGTAATGCAAAATTGAAAAGCCTATTCTTTTAAATAACAATAGACACAGCACACACATGTATATATATTACATCATGTAAATGCATCACATACATTTACATCACCAAATGAATAAATGTTTGATGAATAAATCAATATTACAAACTGTATATATATATATATATATATTATACAGTACGAATAAAATATTTGAATAACTAAAGAAACAAAATAGTTAATACTCCAAACTATATACGGGAATTCCAGTCACTAAAACCCTCCATGATTCATCCGCAGAGGAACTGCACCTACACATTTCCATCACTCAGATACTCAGAGGGACAAAATATATCGGAGCTCAAATTGTTCGGAAACGCTCTATTAGCGAACAAAAGATAAGGAACTGGAGCACAACTGATATTCAGGAATGGCATAATGTGGTGCGTGACAACGATTTTAAAAAACGAATGCAACGTTCCGACATTATTTTTCCCCTTTCATCCATCTTAGCAGAACAGTGCAGAAAACGCCGATGCAAGGCCGTATTGTCCGTTTTATGGTACAGTTAAAGCCTCATGTGGTACAGCGGCCATTCAGATGTTCCCTCCATACCACCCAACCACACCGAGTTCTTTTTTCTTTTCGATACTTTTCTTCATGCAACTTTTATTTATTTTTTTTTTCATATTTAAGAACAGAATGAAAATCCATTTTCACATTTTTGGAAAGGATAATGTTCGACGTCTTTTGAAAAACAGGAGAAATGAGAAGAACTTTTTTTACTTTTCGGTTGTCCCAGTGGACTCGACAACTATTTATCATTCGAACAAAGCTGATTTCGTGAAGAATACTTCAGACGTAAGGAAATCAATTGCAAAAATTTTTCGATTCGAGTTTCGGAGGGTGAAGGCAAATTCATAACGTGGATACCTCAATCTCAAGGGGCAGCAGAAATTTAAGGGTACTAAAATCACTCATGCCAGTCTTGCTGACAGATTTGATCGTTGTGCGGTTGCCATGGAATCGTATGCCACATTACTAATCAATAAAAAGTTTTCTAAAATGATTTTGTTCATTATTTAAATAATTAATTCCATAAGTATTCAGTTCTGGTATGTTTATTGTATTTCAGTTAAAATGTTACTAAGTAGAATTCAGAAAGTGATTAATTCATATAAAAAATAGTTATTGCAAATATTATATGCGTCTTAATTTTATTGAAATATTCCATTATCTAGCATTTATAAGGGGTGCTGATGGTCTTCTAACTAGCGCTCTGACCCATCGGTGACATAGGTTTTGGGCTTGAGTACTTGCGGTGTCATGACTGTTTGAAGGGGTTCGGAATCCACTTTAAAATGTAGGTCCCTCTTTAATATGATTGCAGAGAGTTGGGCGTAGTGCCGACAATCCTACTGGGTAAAAAAAAGCATGTTCTGTATCGAAATCTGTTAGTAGAAAATGGTCTTTTTTCACCAATGATGAATAATTTATATAAGACAAGTTCTCTGGTACTCGGTGGCACAGGCTTCGGGTTTGAGTCTCAACTTTGCCACGGATATTATAGTGGTTCAAAATCCACTTTTGATTCCCAGTCTAATTTGAGTACTGGTCATAAGGCTGGCACCGTATACCATATAAAGAAAACATCTGCTCCACAAAGTCATTTCAACCGATCCTATTTGTCCACTTTTTGAGTCTGCAGAAGTAATGGACGTTCCCTCTTCGTGGACCTATAGAGCAGTCGAAATATTGCGAAGCAAGATCGATCATTTGGTAATGACTCTGATCTTCTTGTTGTTCTTAGTTCTTGATAGTTCTATTGTTCTCAGTCCTAAATTTCTATGTAACTTTTTGCCTAGCTGTTGAAAATACAAAAGAACATTTTTGTAAATATGCTACTTTACATGGCGAGTATTAAATATAATGCAAAAATTAACAGCCTATTCATTTAAATACCAATAATCACTGCACACACATGTATATACATTACATTCAACAAATGAATAAATGAGTGATGAATAAGTTAATTTTACAAATTATATGAATATATTAAACTCTCTCGAATAAAGTAGTTGAATCCCAAATAAAAAACGAAATAGTTAATACTGCGAACTATACACGTGTATCCCATTCACTAAAATCCTCCATGATTCATCCGTAATCTTCCTTCGCTTCTTCCCAAAACTACAATGAATTCAAACGAAATTGAGCATAGGAAGAACTGCACCTACAAATTTCCATCACTCAGATACTCAGAGGGACAAAATATATCGGAGCCCAAATTGTTCGGAAACGCTCTATTAGCAAACAAAAGATAAGGAACTGGAGCACAACTGATATTCAGGAATGGCATAATGTTGTGCGTGACAACGATTTTAAAAAATGAGAGCAACGTTCCAACATTATTTTCCCCTTTTCATCCATCTTGGCAGAAGAGTGCAGAAAACGCCGATGCAAGGCCGTATTGTCCGTTTTATGGTACAGTTAAAGCCTCATGTGGTACAGTGGCCATTCAGATGTTCCCTCCATACCACCCACCTACACCAAGTCCTTTTTTCTTTTCGATACTTTTCTTCATGCAACTTTATTTTTTTTTTTTCGTATTTAAGAACAGAATGAAAATCCATTTTCATATTTTTAGAAAGGATAATGTTCGACGTCTTTTGAAAACAGGGAAATGAGAAGAACTTTTTTTTTTTTTTTACTTTTTGGTCGTCCCAGTGGACTCGACTACTATTTATCATTCTAACAAATCTGATTTCGCAAAGAATACTTCAGATGGAAGGGAATCAATTGCAAAAATTTTTCGATTTTGAGTTTCGGAGACTGAAGGCAAAATTATAATGTGGATATCTCAATATCAAGGGGAGGAGAAATACAAGGGAACTAAAATCTCTCATGCCAGTCTTGCTGACTTACTTGATTGTTATGCGGTTGCCTTGGCATATCGTATGACATGTTACTGGTAAATAAAAAAGTTTTCTAAAATTACTTTGTTCAATATTTGAATAATTAATTTCATAAGTATTTTGTTCCGGAATGCGTGTACTGTTTCAATAAAACTACTACTAAGTAGAAATCAGAAAATGTTTGATTCATGTAAAAATAATCGTTACTGCAAATAACATATGTGAATTACTTTTATTGAAATGTTCCATTATCTAATATATGTGAAACTAGTGCTCTGGCGCTTTTACCTGGGTTTCGGTTTCGTGTGCGGGGGTGCCATAGATGCTTGTAGTGCTTCGGAATTCACCTTAAATCGTTAGCTCCCGATGTAATATGACCGTAAAACGTTGAACGAAAGGCTGACAACCCTACCATGTATTAGAAACATATCATGTTTCGGGATTAGCCAGTAGGCAGACGGCCTTGGCCCATCATTTGACCGTTGCGAAGAAATTCAATGGCGATTTTGGTAGGATATCTCGCCTTCGTATAAAATATTAAAAAGCTTCTTGTGTTATTGTTACGCTTTGATTTTTTATAGAAGCCGATACTGTTGTGTGGGTGATGATGACCTATACAGTTTGGGAATGATGCAGGTCTAATATGACTGTAGAGCATTGGACGTAGGCTTGCCACCACTACTACTATACTACACTACATTAGAGCTGAATTGTCCCTTTACAGTTAGGAAATGTGGTGGGTGAAATGTCTGATTCGACTCTGTGACGCTCTACGATCATATGAGGCCGGGACTTATGCCTTAAAGTGGATTCCGAACCGCTATGCAAACATCCATGATACTGCCAGTATTTGAACTCGAAACCTGTGGTACCGAGCGCCAGAAGATGTGGGGATAACAACCCTAC
>BPLQ01005942.1:0-19519 GCA_021605075.1 Caerostris darwini | reverse complement strand
GCTCAACTCTAATACATAACAGTTCTGCAGTTGTAGTACAAGAATTTTATTGCAGATATTTGATTTATATTGATTTTAGGACGTTAATCCTGAAGCTTAAAAATATGTTACTGCCTTACAAAACAAATAAATTTTCATTTTTCACAAACACACTTTGTTTCTATGACTATTGCACATGAGTGGTTTCAGTTACTTTTTTCATACAACCCCTAATTTTAGAACATCCGTTTTGCTACTAATAAATTCGATAAAGCAAACTAATAACGATTCATACAAAAAATCAAGAAACATTTGCGCGTATTTGTTTAATGCAATCTGGTTATAAGGTACATTTAAGGAAGGAAAGTTAAACTGATTCTACATTAGAAAAATTAAAAATTTTAAGTAACTATTTATGAAATAACTATGTCCATCTTACGTATTTCAATAATTCACATGGGGACCAATTTAAGTGTTTTATTATTACTCAATGTTATCTTATAAAATGGGAGGTTTTATTTTACACCATAAATGGTTTTTTCGTTTGAATCTATTATACAAATTAACTTTTATGTTTGTTCAAATATATTTTTTAGTTAATTCAAAAATTTCATATTAGAGCAATAACATACTTGCACATGATAAAAACAAAAATAGTGAGGAATGATTTTGTCACATTTATCTCGTAAAATTACAATAATATCTACATTTTATTATTTAAATAATTTATTTAAAATTTGAATGTTCTGTACATTTACTGATCTTAACTAAGAGTATATATATATATATATTGTAATTTATATATAGGATTAAGAAAAAGAAACATTCTTTGAATTCTTGCATTTGCCTTTTAGAGTAAACTCCAAGATTTTGATGAAACTTGACGAGTTTCTTAAATTACAAGAATCCCTATTGATTTAAATTAATAAAATAAATTTAAAATCAAAGATAATTCAATTAACAATTTATCAACAACTGAATCTTGAATAATATAAGATAATTTTTTAATAACAATTTGAACTGATATAATGTCAATATTCAATACTAGAAAATATGAAAAAAAAAATATGTAATATAGCATATAGTTAACATAAAATGTGAACTAAATAAATATACATCATCAAATAAATATTTACATTATTAAGAACTAGTGAACTAATTAATGTATTCTTATAGTTTAATTTAATGGTTGCTTACAATAAGCATTAAAAATAAAATAGTCATATGTTCAATTCACTGAATTTTTAAATAAAGTGAAATATGTGCTTTTGTATATCATAATTAGTCTTTATTATAAATTTAACTGTAAATACGATGCATACCACTATATTTAGTTAAATAACACAGCTGCAGAACTAAATTAAGCATCTAATCAACAAACATAAGCATTTCAGTTACGCTTCACAAATGCTAAAATCGAATTATCGCTGAATCTAGGTCATGAAACAACGGCCACCAACATCTAAAAGGCACACTGGCTTAGCTGAGAGTCTTAACAAAAAGGCACACTCTACCCTAAATTGCTTTCTCAGAGGAGAAGTTGGGATAAACTTTCGACGTATGACCTTCAAGAAAACTTTTACTTAACAATATCCGAATTTCATAAATGAACCGAAATCATTATGCAAATACGTCCCACAATTTGGGCACTGGCCAAAATTCTTTAATAAAGCACAATGCCTCCAAGTGATTTTTTTATGAAAACCTTTAGAAAGGATTTGCATTCTACTTTCTTTATTTATTATGGAAAATAGGAATTAGAAAGATCTTGATTCTTAGTGGGAGCATGCAAATACTAATAGGATCAATGTGTTGTATTAAATTATGACTTCTGTGAACTCATGTGGATATGAAGGGATATTACCCATATTTCTTTTTTCCTCCTGACACGTTTTCTTCTTTCTCTTAATGGGATTTGTTTCTCGTAAAAAGAAGTTTTTTCCTTCATCTCTTTTGTGGAGGGATTTTATTCCTTAAAAAGTTTTTTAAGTTGGGATTTGTTTTTATGAGAGCTCACTCTAATACATAACCGTTCTGTAGTTGTAGTACAAGAATTTTATTACAGATATTTAATTTATATTGATTTTAGGACGTTAATCCTAAAGCTTAAAAAAAGAAATATTATTGCCTTACAAAATAAATAAAACGCCACTGTTCAAGGTTTTTTTATGACTACTGCACATGCATGATTTCAGTTATTTTTTCACACCATCTCTGATTTTCCAACATCCGTTTTACTACTACTAATAAATTTGATAAAACAAAATAATAACTACATTTGAACAATTTAGTATAAAAACACGCATTATTTGTTTTCATTCTGTTATATCAGTTTCGGAAGAATCTATTGAAGCACTTACTCAGCAATTATATTTATTTGCTCTTAGATTATTTGGTCAAACCCCCTAGAAGGAAAGGATCTACTTAATTTTCAAAGTTCTAAATATTGCATTACTCTACAACTGGATAACTGAGAAAATGTAAAATGGCCACTTACAATTCTAAAGATTGTAGAAGAAAAATTTCTGAAGATTTTAAGCCACAGAATAATTGGATATTGCAATTTACCATATGGGTATTCTTAAGTGTTTAACAGTACAGTAAAATGTTAAATAAAATGCATATGCATTCAATGTATTAAAGAATAAACATTTAAAATTATCTATATGTTTTGTACCATCAATCTACTATGAAATTGGTATAAATCCATTAAAGACAAATATTGACTTCCCCGATAGTCACATATAATTTAAAATGTGCGTGTGACTCAATTTGCTTGTTGATTATCATTTAGTTATCCATTGTTAGTGATCTGACAACATCTATATTTTATTTAAGAAAACAGTTCTGAAATAATGTTCATTAAAATGTGACATATAGCAATACAGAAAATCTCATACGACATTTAAATATTTAAAAAATTTATTGAATTATATATGATTGATATTTTTACGTCCAGCGTATGTAAATTTTATGAATATTTTTATGTTTGATTTTGCGTATTTTATGTATATGTATATATGTTGAATAAATATATTATATATGCATTTTTATATATAATATACGTATATTTTATGCAAATTTGTAAGTATGACATTTTTGTATGGCATATAGTGTTCATTTATGATGTAAATCAAATAAAATATCGTGTGTCATGTTTACTTTGACTACCATGTGTTTGGGAAAAATTTTCTTTTATAATCAAATTCATTATCATAAATTAAAAGTATTTTAATTTTGTAGCATATTTTTTTAATATTTATGGTTTATTACCTAAACACAGTTGATTACATTTATAAAAAAACTTTTTTAAACACTGCTGATAAGTGTTTTCAATAGTGTTCATTAAGTGTTGTGATTCAATCGGACATATTTATGAAAATATTTATAAATATAAATTTGGTTACACATAATTGAATTATCCATTTGTCCTATTATGCATGATCATAGATTATAGTAATAATAATTTTTGATAAATTTCAAAACTGAATGAGTAGCAGTCTTACCAATAATAACGATATATGTTATTATACACTATGACCCAAATAAGAATGACCAGATTAAAATAATCTAGCACCTAAACAGCATTTTTGTGATAATTTCGCTGAATTATATGATCAATTGATAAATTATAAAGGGTATTTATCAAGTAAATCTTCCTGCTTGAAAATGATATCAGTTTGCTTAGACTTTTTTATTAAATGAAAAATATCTTTATTTTTCAAGTTCACCACTAGCATCTATATGCATAAGTTCTTCTTTCGTTAGTTCTTTTTTTTATAGTTTCTTTATTTTAGAAATATCTTTTACATTTTTTTCCTTAGTGAGCACGCTAATAAGGAAGATAATATTAAAACTTTCGATAATTGGAATTTATAATTACAGTAATTAAGAAAACTGTTTCTTAATGCATCTTAAAATACAGTATCATTAGCACTTAATTGCTTAATTGCTTTTAATAAATTTATCTCTTTTAAGATTTTTATTTAATTATCTTACCACAAATATAAGATCACTCAGGCATAGGAAGGACCTATTTTTAAATTTTTTTTTAAAGACAATTATTTCAGAGATTAATATGTTCTTTTTACAATCTGACTTATAATTTATTTGTTTATAATCGATAATCTTCATCATAAAAATTTTATTGATAAACTTTTAATATTCTTTTTCCATGTTAAGATGTCCTAATAAAGTTTGTGTTGCATATGTTTTATTCATTACAAACAATTCATTATTAAAACGGCAGTTTGTTAGTTTTCAAAAATGTACGAAATTATTTTTTGTTATAAGAGTAATTTTAGATATCGTCTTGTGTTTTAGAATTGAGAGCGCACCATTTAAAAATTTTTACACCAAAAATGTGCCGAAAATGAATGTGCATGCCTGTGTTGAAAATTAATTCAATAAAACCATAAATTGGAATATTTTTTTGCCGGTTTCGTGGAAAAAGAGTAAAGTCCACTTTCCTTTCCAATTATCTATTATCGTAAATTCTGGATCCCAAATTATGGGCCACAATGAGTGCAATGTACTGGATCTTCCTAGGTAAAATTCAATACATTTGTTATTGCAGTTGGTGAATCACTATATTTCAAATTTTTATATCTTTTGGATTTGAAAATAGGCTTCCAAATTAGTAGTTTGAAAGATTTCTTTAACTAGGAAATCAAATTCCACGTCATTTAAATGGAATCTCTTTTAAATTCCAAGTTTTAGGCCCTATATAATAGTGTCTTACACGAATTTATTTGATTAGATAAAATGAATTACTATGTTTTTTCTTTTTCCAAATTTTTTAGAGTATTAATAAAAATGCTATCGCAAATTTAATGCAAAACGAAACTGATTAAAATTAAAATTTTACTGTTCTGTTTTATTAGCTTTCATATGCTCATACGCTTCCACGGAATTTATTTATATTGAAAGTAGTTAATATAAAAACTACCATTTTTTGAAATTCCTTTTCTTTTAGACGATGAAAATGTTAAGATAGTAATGTCCAGTTTATGATAACATGTAGAACGCAGTATGTTCCCACTCATCACAAGTCTTTTTAGCACGTACTCAATTCATAGGGGTAATAAGAGTTTGTATGAATGTCTTGGGATGTTTTCATAAGTGATTTTTGAAGACAATCCACGATGCTTGATCTAAGGATGCACGTTAATGGAGCCTTTGGGGAGAATCTATGTATAGAATTTAGTACTTACATACAGGATTCCAAATAGGAATTACTTTTAGAATTTTGGTAGCTGTATTTATTAATGGAAAGCCATTTCATCCAAAAACACGTGAATTAATTAAATTTAATTAAAGAAAATTTAGAATTTTAGAAAAAAAAACCCCATTAAAATTAAAGTTTAGAAAATAATTTTTATTATATCAAATAATAACTCTCAATTAAATAAAATGATACCAAAATGCGTGCTGTTTATTTAAAAAAATATTCTGAAAAGAGAACCTTAGAAATAGAACCATATTTAAAAAATAATATTAAGATATTTAATTCTTTATTAGTTATGAAAATGCCTTTACTGGTTAATTATCAGTTTTTTCGGAAATAAAAGCTTGACATTGTCATTAACTTATGTTTGATTGTTTAACTATTAGCACGGGATTTCAGAATGTCCATGGCTCCGTTTTTTAACTGTAAATCAGTGTTTATATTTTTTTTATATTGGCCCTTATTTTCAATGATTAATTATTATTAATATATTCTGCGTTTCGCAAATAATAAAAATATGTAAAATTATTACAAAGAGGTATAAGCTTCATTACTGAAATTTACTATGCGTCTTCAAATTCTGTTCGATTCTCTTTGTAGTCACTTCCCTTTAAAAGATCTCACCAGAGATTCTTTGTCACAGAATAGTAGTATAACAGAAGTTTTAAAAGATTTATCAGTTTCTAGTCAACATATTCCTTATATGATACTTACAGTTGGTTATTCTCCAAATGATTTATGTTATTGTTTTTTCTTTACTTGTTTACATGTTGCACTAACAAAATCATTACATTATGACTCTTGAATACTTTTTACTAAAATTTCTGGGACGGAAATTCTCATTCTTTTTCTAGAAACACAGTTTATTTTGTTATATTTAATGGATATAAAATGCTTTTAAAGCCATTTTATTGAATATTTGCATTTCGTAACTGATTTATATTGTAAAATATATCACAATTTACTATGTTAGATAGGTAATATTTATTTTGATAGACAGCTATAATATTCTTCTACTGACAAGAAGTCGTTTTCACCAACTTTAAAATTAATTTTAATAGCGTACTTCAAGTTTTTTATCAAAATATTGGTGATAACTTGGCTATATTTTTTGCAGAGAAGAGGACAAAAATTCTATGATACAACAAAGTAGTGATACACAACCAAGTCTAGTACGATATGAGAAGAGATGTTGACCGAATAGGAGAGCGCTTTCTATTTTATTACCATTCTGCCATTTGCATTTGATACAGCAACGTACTCTATTTCCCTTAGCATTTTCATTGGCCTTGAAAGGTTTCTATGTGTCTGAAGCTGGATGTCATTTTGAAATATAGTTTATCTGTAAGGTAGAGTTTCACTGCACCTCATTTGCATTTAGATATTTAGTAGGTTTTAAAAAATTATGCAGACATAAAGATTTTTTTAATGGTAATGTACGTAGAATAATTCCTTGTGTGTAATTTTGCTTATTAAATTTGTCTGTCCTGTTTGTTTAATATGTCCCATTTCATAATTCTAATTCACCAGTTAAAACAACGTAATCAGCAGTAGTAGTCGGCTATACATATAATTATGAAATACATCAATATATAGACACATATGTTTGTATTTCTGTTCTTTAAGTTTCCTTTAGGGATACTACTTCTGATGTGTTAGCATATCGAAATCCCGGGGTGACCTATTGACTTTTACTTTCATTCTTTTTCTCTTCATTTTCTTTTCATCATTTAGTTAGACCATAGACTATATAGCTCTCTCTATATACTAAATTTTTAAGACTCATTATTTTCATACCTTTTGTGTATATCTTAGTTAACGGTATTCTCACAAAATCTAACTTTTATTTATAATTGAATTTTTTTTTGTTCTTAATAAGTTTTGATTTGATTACAAATATCTATTTTTCTCTTTGGATTCAGTTTCAGGGCTAGTTGTCTAACCCACGTGTTTGCCATACATGGCGACTCTTGTCCGAGGAACAGGGAATCCTGGTGATTGAGTCAAGATAGAATTGCGTCTCTTGTATGCAACACATAAGTTTCTGGCCTTTGCTTTGGATAGGCTTCCTCTATCAATCGGCAGGTAGTTATGGGCCTATCGTAGTGGTAGCTGTTAATGATTCTAGAGGTGAGTCCCTTCTTAAGCATATGGTAAGGGTGGAATTCATCTAAGGGGATTATTCTAATCGTACACTATTATTATTGAAAAAGCAGATACCTGCAATAATGCTGATAAGCATCTTTTGTTTGTTGAGCTCGATGGTGGTGGTGGTGGATATCGGATCCGTAATATTTTTCATTAGTTTCTGTTTTTCTAAAACTACTTCTAATGTTAGCGAGAAATATGAAGGTTCCTTCATTACCTCGTTTTGGAGCCTTCTTAGTTCCTCATTATCACATTTTTTTTCACCTCTTTCTGGCACTTTAGCATAATAAGTTCAATTAATGAGACTTATGAATCGTATCAATATTTATGGAATTTTTTTAAAGTATTGGTTCCTGAAAATTTTAACAAAATTTAGTCATTCAAGATTCAAAATGAAATGCATACAATTATCAGAGACCTTAACAATATTTTTAAAATATCAAGTGGATTTTTGATTGAGACTAACTAGCCTGTCCTCCTTGACAGGCTATACAAAAGGTATTTTTATAGATGATAAAAAAGCCTAACGGACAAAGGCTTACAAAGAACTTTTATTATCAAAGCCTTTTTATTGTCAAAAAAAATTTCGTTATTTTAAATTAATGTCAAGGACATAGATCATTCAACCATTGTTTAGGTATTATTTCAGAACCTAGTTTATTCCATGTATCTAAAAAATATATTTCTGACAAACTACGTGACCAGGATGTTTAATCTGTAAGTGGAATATTACAATAAAAAAAAAGATCAGGCATTATTATATCAAAGTCTTTAATTTTGAATGTTTACAAGTCTGTACTCCTAAAATTATCAAAGCATATATTATTTATATCACTCTGTGAAATCTCACATTTCTGCATTGCTGATTCTTTACAGTGTTTTAATTGTGAGAAATAAGGACATTCTCAAAATCCTTATGGTAAACAATCATATTCAAATTATGCAACTACTGGCCATTCTTACACATATTGCCATGCCAAGCCCAATTAAGTTACTTACTTTTGAATTTTAAATTTTAAAATATTAGCCATACTAAATAAGGTACTGAAAATTCGATTTGTCTTTCGTAATTGTCTTTTAAATTATTTTTAAAAAACGTTTAAATAATTTTCAATATTTTAAATGACATAACTTTTAAAAATTAATTCAATTAATCCAAAAATTGCGAAATATTTTTCTAGAAGCTTTAACATGTTATTAAAAAATTAATAATAAAAGCGTTACATACTTAGTGGTAAAAATGTGTGTAAATGAATTATTTAAATAATGAAAATTTTATAAAATCGAAATGAATACATATTTTTTAAAATTACATAATATTTTATTTAAATCTGAATATATACTAATTTTTTGAATATTTCTCTTTGTCCTAATATTTTCATCTAAAAATTAATATTTCATTTTACAAACTCAATATATATTAAAATTTCTCACTGTAGATGGCGACACTTAACTATTTAAATCTTAATTTCTGATGAAATTTTAACTTTTTTTTTATTATCATATCATTTTAAGAAAATAGAAAATGTGTTTGAATATAAAAATATGAAACTTTTCTCCAAAGGCTTTTTTTTTAAATTATGTTATCTATTAGCATTGCATCTGTTATATTATTTTTTAAAATATTGTAGCATTTCAGTAAATTAGAAATTGGTAGTAATTATTCCAAAAATATTTAATAATACTGTTTTAAAGACATTCAACGTATAAATCTAAATCCAAAATATGAAGTAAAAATATTCTCCACACATATAATTTATAAGAATCTGCCAAGTTATTAAAATTTTTTTCTGCTTAATATACAACTCATTTGATTAACACACTTTTTATATTATGGTATAAATTGAGCAGTTTATTTTTTTCTTTTGAAATATCTCTTATATATTATTATTAATAATTTAATTATTTTTTTCATAAATATTTATTGCTTGTAATAAATGATTCAAAATGAATAAATTCAACTACATCTTTTAAATTTAAATCATATCTATTAAATTAAGTCATGCATTATTTTACATTGAAATTAAAATATTTCTTTATATTATTAGACATTTATCAAACTATAGATTTAGAAATAGATTTTCAAATGTTTTATACACAACAAAGTTGATTTCAGAAGTTTGATGGGAGATAGTTTTGAATTTGAAGAGATGTTAGAGAAAAATTCACATAAGAATGGTAGTAAAGTGATTAAGGAATAGGAAAAAATAAATCTTTGAAGTCATAAATATTGAAATAAAAATAATAATTCCAATACCTTATGTAATTAAAATAAAGAATTAAAAATTAAAATTAATTCAAGTTCTTAAAAACATTTTTGTGAATAAATTCTTTTTATCTAAAGCGTTTTGAAATACTTTAAATTGTGAATAAATAAAATTAACTAATGAATTTAGATTTTTTGGCATAAACAATTAGTTCTAAACTGGTTTTGCATTATAAACTTCTAGTATGATATTTAACAAAAGCAAAGGTAGAACACATTCTAATCTTCAGTTGATATTCAAGAAAAAATAGGAGCAGTAAATAGCTTACATATATTTCATTACACAATGTTTAACATTGCCAGTTTTTCAGTGTTCTACCAGTGAAAGGAATTTCTTTTTGAAATCGTGTAATCACATTTTGGAAATGTATCGATATTTGGACACATACACACACATATATATATATGGAAATTCAAATAACTCCATACCCTAAAAGTCCAATGCCAAATTCGGCGATAAGGAGTTTTTTTTTACGATCGCCGAATGACCAGCGCTCTGGCTCTCGGTACCATAGATATCGGGTTCAAATCCCGGCGTTGCCCATGAGTGTTTGTAGTGGTTCGGAATCTACTTTAAACCGTAGGTCCCAGTCCTAATAGGATCTTAGAGCGTTGCGGGGGCATTGTTACTCCGCGTCCGTGGCTTATTTCAAGTTACACGCGCCCCCTGGGTAATGCAAAGTGAGTAATGTCTATGCAGCGCTTGCCTTAAGGCATCCAAGACAATTGTCTAAGTCGTTGCCAGCTGCATTAGAACGAAAAAATAAAAATAAAAACACTTAAGGGCAACATTTTTAAAGAGGCTGCAATACAATACGAGATGCCAATTTTGCAACTTTTACTGCAGTCTGATAAAAATTTCTTTCCATCAAACATAACAACTCATATTTTAATAATATCTTCAGGTAATGTATCTCTGTTGCATAACAAGAGTTTCACATGGCTCTCAAAAAAGTATAGATAAATGATGACAGATGCCATAAATCAACAAGGAAAGATATTATAAATCTATTGCAGAACTGCTGAAATTTACCTGGCAAGGGGGCAACGGGCAACGGGCGTACCTGTTACGGAGTTCCTAGGTGGTTTTAAGAACCACAATACCTCCACATCTTAAGTTAATTAGAAAATTTGCATAAATGAAGTTGCTTAAATTATAGAATGTTAATAAAGAAAAATGTATTGCCCATGTAGCAAATTGTCCCAACTTATGAAGATTCCTTTTTGCACTTGATGTATAAATACAACTTGCAGGATTAAAATTCCTAAACATCATGAAATATCTACATCTCCAATAAGTATGGAGATGTGAATCAAGCATTATGAGTATATGTATGGCGGTATACTCATAATGCTTGTAAA
Organism: Caerostris darwini; assembly: GCA_021605075.1. Taxonomy (NCBI): domain Eukaryota; kingdom Metazoa; phylum Arthropoda; class Arachnida; order Araneae; family Araneidae; genus Caerostris; species Caerostris darwini. The sequence continues at coordinate 8,537 of BPLQ01005942.1, read as the reverse complement.
TTTTTACCATCACTGACGTCACTGTCTGCAAATGTGCATTGATCGTTTCTGCAAAATTTCAGCTATATTGCTATATCGTGAAGGGATTCGGCCAACGTCGAATTATCATTGCGATCTAAATTCACAATACACTGAGTATTTCGTGTTGTCTAATTTTGCATGTGACGGCAAAACGTTCTTGTTGGACACTTTACTGAAGATTGAGTGATAAATCGAAGTTGTAAGTTTAAGTGGCCCTCACGATTACCAAATTTGACTCTAGCAGGTTTTTGGTTGTCGGGATTCTTAAAATCTGGTGTGTATCGCCGCTCTCCAGACACTTTGATGAAACAGAAAAAGGCCATTCGACAGACCATGACAAGTTGAAATGCATCATAACTGGAGACGAGACTTTGATTTATGCTTACGACCCCGAAACAACCGATAAATCCAGCGAATATCGTGAAAACAGTGAAGAAAGACCGAAAAGCGCACGTCAAAGTCATTCAAAAATCAAGATCATGTTGACTGTTTTCTTCGATTACCGTGGTGTGGTGCATTATAAATTCCTTCCACCCAACCAAACTGCAAACAAGGAATATTACTTGAGTGTTATGCGTCGTTTGCGTGAAGCTATTATCAAAAAGAGGTCATATTCACGGAAGGAACAACTCTTGGTTTTTGCAGCACGATAATGCGCCAGCTTACACTGCATTGGTTCTTCGTGACTTTTTCGCCAAAAATGAAACCCATATCGTTCCACAACCACCGTATTCACCTGCTTTAGCACCGTGCGACTTCTGGCTATTCCTTAAACTCAAAAGACCATTCCGGGGACACCGTTTTGAGTCGATTGAAGAGATTCAACGTGAATCGGCGCGCGCTTTCAAGGCCATCCCGGCCAATGACTTTTTAGTATACATTGAGGATTGGAAAAAACGTTAGCATAAGGGCATTGTGTCCGGAGGGGACTACTTTGAAGGCGATGAAATGAATTTGGCAGAATAAATAAAGAGTTTTTGAAAAATATAAAAATTGGTCTTACTTTATGGACACAGTATATTGCCATCTAATGGTAAAAAGGAAACCTATTTTTTAATTTGGAAAAAAACAAAATTATTCATATGTAAATTGATGCGATTTCAATCCTCAAATTAAGCTCAAGAAGGTTAATGAATTAACCAACTAAACTCATTTTTATGAGCTTTAAAAAGTACATTTTGTTAGTTTGTTTGCACACTATACATTTAATTCGTGTTTGTTTGTAAAGAAAATGATGTTGTACAATGCTTGCTGCATGTAAAAGAAGATGATTGATATATATTTATTACCTCGCTAATATAATTTATAATAAGTGTCATTATTTAATTAGATATACTTAAAAATATGTTTAACAAACAATAAACAATACATTTCCGAAAATGTAGAATAAACTTTTAATTTTTAAATTGTGTCCAACATAGATTTAAAAAAAAATCTGCTCTGTTTACAAACATTTACTAAATATTCATGAAAAATCATTTACATTGTACAGTCATGAGAATTTTTGTAATCTTTTTATTCGTTGTTGTTGAAAAACCTTCAGCAACATTTATGTATGTTTCAAACAACTCATCTATGGGCGAGACGAAGAGATAATTTCTTTCCATGGCTATCACTGCTATAGATTATTTGTGTATCTTATGAGAGAAAACCAGAAAATCTCCTAATATGTGGTCTGACTATTGATGCCGAGACATTTAACACACGTTTTTTTCATAATCAAGCTCTACGTTTCTGAAAACAACTATTGCAACGAAGAATATCATCGAATTCAAACCTGAGTCCTCCTGCATGCTATCTGTGCAAATTACAACTGGCCAACCAACTACTAAATGTATCTAGCTTTTATAAAAATTAATTAAACATTTTTGAAAGCATTGAAATAAAGATGTAATAAAATCTGACTTTTGTAAAAATTAATTAAAAACTTTTGAAAACATTGAAATAAAGAAATACTAGAATTATTTTAAAAATTGTATTTCTTTCTGGCAAATAAAACATCAGTTTTATTTGAATATAATTATGAATTCCATTATTTGTTTAAAATATGTATTTTTGTTCAATATTTTAAAGAACCTGTATCGTTATTTAGAGGTGTTTAGAAAAAACCTGATTTCTGTTACAATTTTTGGTGTCAGAAATTAGAAGAATATATGTCTTGATGACAACAAAGAGTCTCACATCGACAGTCAGGTTTCTTGGTAAGCGTTCTCCGGGTTGTTTCTCCCATGCAATACTCAAACACATGACTAGTTACTCCTAAAATGCTCAGAAGGAATATTCATCCTTAATTATCCGTAGGTGGTATGCATAAATAGAATATGAAGTCCAATCGTGTGAAAAAAAATCATATTTTATCTTATTATTTCATATAATATATGCATATGCAATGTCAATATATCAATTAGACATAAACCATTGTTTCTATTTTGAAAATAATGAAGATAAGAAAAATAAATTTTAATATAATTTAATATATATTCACAATAAAAATAATGCAGCTCAATGCTTATCAAATGCTTTCACATTTTATCTTATTTATAAAATTTGTTGATAGATAAATCTCACAAGGAATTTATTATATTAATTATATCTTTTTGAACATAATCATAATATAATAATAAATGAATATTTTAGTAAAATAGTGTTAAAACAAAATAATAATTTCTAATTTTAAATAATGCACATAGATGGCGACACGTTCAAACTTCAAATGATTTCATTTCGAAAATAATTTTTTTTTGTCATGACAATTTCTTCTTAAAGTGACAGATGATAGACATGCATATTCAAAATTAATTTTGTAAATCTTGTATTAAAAAATATTAAATAAATTTTAATGCGATTAATTATGTTGATACTAGTTTACTAAATGGTTCCTAAAAATCAATTATAGATTTAGTGGCTTGCTATGTAAAAAATTAAAATTATTCCTGAAATAATGGAGTAATATTTTTTTTAAAAATAAATAAAATGATTGTAAAAAGGTTATTTTATTGTTATGAATAAAAAAATTAATATAATTAATTTGGCTTCATAAAATATTAATAAATAAAACAAATAAATTTGATGTACATATTTTTTGCTTTAAAAAAAAAATTATAAAAGATTTAATTGATCATTTGCTATATTATACCAATTGGAATATTTTTTTACTTAAAATCCGAGTTGTGTCGGCATTTGATTTACTAAAATATAAAATTGATTGCACTTATATTAGAAAATAGGTTTTTTAAAATTATATTTAAAAATATTAAAAGGATTTTGAAGACTGTTAAGTTATTTTAGACAGCTATAAGTTTCTTAATTTTTATAAAATAAATATAGTTTTTTTATACATAATTCTCTTTATTTTCATGCATTTTTTTCCAATAATATGTGTATTTATTTCAGCTTATTTACTTACTCATTTCCTAATGAGGATAGATACAAATAACTGCGCATACGTATCAATTATACACTCTGTCCCTTTTTCTCCCATATTCAAGCATAGTTTAAAGATCAACTACAGAAGGAGAAAAAAAAAAAAATCAAAAAGGGACTAAAGCTATTACTGCTGGTTCTACATTCAAATTTATTTTAAAGAACCTTTCCTCAGAATCGCTTACAAAATGACTTTCCGAACCACAAATGAATTTCGTGGTGTAGTTCGACGCGCCATAACTTATCTTAAATTGGTCTCATTTGCTGATATTTGATCATGCTCATTTGTGTTTGTTGCAGAAAATTTTTTTTTCTTTCATTGTGTTGTTGTTTGTTGTTGTTTCTTATCCCACTTGGCTGGCCAAGCCCACGAGCCCTTACGTACTCATGATTGAAGGGGGAGGAAGCAGCTTCTGTTGTGATGGAGCACCCGTAGGTAGAAGTCTGACTTTGGCTCCGTGACGCTCTTACAGTCATAGGAGACCGGGACCTACGGCTTAAAGTGGCCACTACAAACATCCATCGCACCGCCGGGATTCGAACCCGAAACCTGTGGCACCGAGCTGCAGAGCGCTAGCACCTCGGCCATTCAGGTCCCAAATTTGTGAATGCCAACGGCACGCAGTGTTCCGCGGTGGTCACCCACCCAAGTACTGACCGCGACCGATGACTTCGGTGATCTAACGAGAACCGGTATATTCAGCATGGTATGGCCGTTGGCTTAGTTGAATCTTTCATTGTAAATAAACTATATATAATTCCATTGCAAGATAGTTCGGTTTAAACCACTTACGAGCTTGCTTAAATATTTATATGTAAACATGTCTCTGAATTCAGGGTCTCATAAAACTTATCACTTATAATTAAATGCACAGTTGTACTCCCAGTTTTTAAACGTGATGGAAACTGTATACGATAGCCACGAACAGGATTGCCCGACGCATAGCTTTTTTGAAATTTTGCAAGTAGTAGGCTCAAATTCAATTAGAGTTGCACATTTTTAAAAATCATATTGAATGATTTTTTCATCATTCAAACTTGCAAAGATATTAATGGCCTTCTCTCTTAGCAGATTTAATAAAATTTACCATTTAATTCTTCAAACTCCCTTTTCATAGAAGCAGTGTCCAAAATTAAGAAAGATAAATTCCACACTTCTTCACTTTTTGGAATAGCAAACAATAACATACATACTCTAGATATGTAAATCTGAACTGAGAATATATTTTTAGAGCCCTCATTATTTTCCTCTAATTTTACATTTTTTTAATTTATTGCATAATTAATCTAATTAATTATATCCACATCCACAAAACCTGGCTCTTCTTTAGTATAGCTATTACAACTCATAATTAATAACAACACTTTTATTCAATCTATGACATTTTCCCCTAACTCATCCGCTGTGTTTAAAAAATCTTTTTAACGTCTCAAAACATTTTAAAAACAGTAAAAAATATATACAGCGGCTAAACATTTGTCCAGACACAAGCAAAAGTTTGCTCACCGCAGTTATCTGGTGGATCATATTCTGTCCACTGTGCCAAAATAACGAAGTCTGTTGCTTTTACCAGCACTTGTTGTATAAAGGGCTGCTTAAATGTTTTATAGAAATATGAACACTGTTTAATATACACTGAAGTGACAAAAGTCATGGGATAGCAATATGCAAATTTTCAGATGGCAGTAGCATCGCGTAGAACAGGTATAAATGCGCAGTGCTTTCGCAGAGCTTTCATTTCTGTTCAAGTTATTCATGTGAAGAGGTTTTGACGTGATGACGACCGCACGACGGGAATTAACAGACTTTGAACGCGGAATGTTAGTTGGAGCTAGACGCATGGGTCATGCCATCTCGGAAATCGTTAGGGAATTCAACATTCCCAGATCCACTGTGTCAAGAGTGTGCCGAGAGTATGAAATTTCAGGCATAACATCCCACCATGGACAGCGCAGTGGTCGACCGCCTGCACTTAACGACCGAGACCGGCGACGTCTGCAAAGAGTCGTAAATTCTAACAGACAAGCAACACTGCGTCAAATAATCGCAGAAATCAATGTGGGACGTACAAGGGACTTGTCTGTTAGAACTGTGCGGAGAAAATTGGCTTTCTTGGGCTATTCCAGCAGAAGACCGACTCGAGTTCCTTTACTGACAGAACGACATCGCTTGCAGCGACTCTCGTGGGCACGTGAGCATATCGGTTGGTCCCTAGATGAATGGAAAACCGTGGCCTGGTCCGATGAGTCACGATTTCAGTTGGTAAGAGCTGATGGTAGGGTTCGAGTGTGGCACAGACCCCACGAAGCCATGGACCCAAACTGTCAGCAAGGCACTGTTCAAGCTGGTGGTGGCTCCGTAATGGTGTGGGCTGTTTTTTCATGGCATGGACTTGGTCCTCTAGTGCGACTGGACCGAACATTGACTGGAAATGCTTATGTTCAGCTACTTGGAGATCACTTGCAGCCATTCATGGACTTCATGTACCCAAACAACGATGGGAATTTTATGGATGACAATGCGCCATGTCACCGGGCCCGGATTGGTTTGAAGAACATTCTGGGAAAATCCAACGAAAGATCTGGCCACCTAGATCGCCCGACATGAATCCCATCGAGCATTTATGGGACATCATCGAGAGGTCTGTTCGTGCCCAAAATCCTGCACCATCAACGCTTTCACAATTATGGACGTCTATCGAGACAGCATGGCTCAATATTCCTGCAGAAGACTTCCAACGACTTGTTGAGTCCATGCCAAGTCGAGTTGCTGCACTTCGCCGGGCGAAAGGAGGGCCGACACGATATTAAGAGGTATCCCATGACTTTTGTCACTTCAGTGTATTTCATTAATGTTTTATCGCAATTATTTATGAAGCAATTAGATTCAAATTTATTAGAATTATTCGTTACAAATTTATATTCAGCTGGCTTACGCGCCAACTGACAAGAATGTCAAATTCATAGATAAAAGGTCATCATAATTATTATAATTATTCAGAGATAAATTTAATAAGAATATCTCCAACGCAACTCGATTAACATACGTGCCAATTCTCGTTAAATGCTTAGCACAAACTACACCTCTGCCGTATCGAAATCTACTTCACATTGTTTGAATTCTATCATATCTTCCCCGCTGTCGTGTCACTGTCTTGAGGGAAAGGAGAAAATGATCTTTCTCTGTCCTTTTCAGAGATGATCCTTTTCTATCCGCTTTAGAAAGGACCATTTCCTTAAGGACCCAGTCTGAATCGAAACTTCTAGAAACGTGACTTACATTGCATGCAGTAATTTAAAGTTTAAAGTATTTAGGATGTGTCAATTACCATTTTGTGTAACATGTAGTCCATTTATACGGCCAGCTACTATTATGCATCACATTAAAGGTTATAAAGAAGAGCATTTTGAAGCAATAAAGATACTTGGTAACTCTTTGTATATAGATGCTGTGTTGCTTGCAGCAGATTCGACAGATGAAGCTCTTTCCTTGTTTTCTACCTGTTAAAATACTAAAATAAGTTTGTATGAACTTAAGAAAATTTGAAACTAATTCGTTAACTTTTAAAAATTAATTATTGCTATTACTAATCCTCCAGGTGTAGGAAAGCCTAGAGCAGGTCTAGAATACTCCGTCGCATGCGATTAGGACATAGCAAAGGGTAATATGCAGCTTCACTTTTTAACGAGAAACCAAGAGGGTTGAAGACTGACTAAACCTCAAGACAACGCTCTAAGAGACGGGGAGACATTAGACAGGGACTTAGGTTTAAACGGAATCTAGAACCACTACAAACATCCATGGCAACGCCGGGACTCGAACCCGAAAGCACCAAGCGCCAGAGTGCTAGACACTCCGCCATTTAAGCCCCCTGAAAAATAACTGAAATGAGAATTGATTTAAGAAAATAACTTAAATACAAAGCCATTGAAAGTTTCAGGTATAAATTGTAATTGGGAAGGAGATATTCAAATTAGATATGTAATAAAATCTTAAAACATTTTGGTAATATTCAAACACGTGTGCTTTCAGTGGACTGTAAAAACTCAGTTCTTTATTCAAAAACCAAACTTACTCTGCCGATATTATATTTATTTCTCGTTCAAGCAAGCTCACGCCCACAAAAATGAGGAAGTTTATAATTCCTCTGGCGCCAGCTTAGATTCGATTTTTTTTTACAAATCATGCACGTACAGCTATTTATCCATGAGACAACACATTTTAAAAGCATAATTAAACGTAATTAAACGTTTATTCGGAAAACATAATTAAACGTAGAATATTACAAACTTTAGCTAAAATATATAATTTTTATAGAATTCATTGCTCTGTTTGTTATTAAAATTAAGTTTTCTTTGCGAGAATTATGGAAATCTTTGAAGCAAATTTGCATTTTGATTTGAGTAAGAAATTTAAAAGGTGTTTTGAAAATGAAATATTATTAAAACTGCGTATTCATATAAGAAATGAGGGGTCTGAATGGCCGAGTGGCTAGCGCTCTGGCGCTCGGTACTACAAGTTTCGGATTGAGTCCCGGTGGTGCCATGGTTGTTTGTAGTGGTTCGGAATCCACTTTAAAAAGTAGGTCCCGGTCCTAACAGGATCGTAGAGCGTTGCGGGGGCAGTGTTACTCCGCGTCCGTGGCTTATCTTCAACTTACACGCGCCCCCTGGGTAATGCAAAGTGAGTACCTCTCTGCAGCATTTGCCTTAAGGCATCCAAAGACCAAGCTGTCTGTGTTTGCCAGCTGCATTAGAAAGAAAAAAAATAGAAGAAATGTTTTTAAGAAAAAAATTATAAATATTGGTGTAATGGTGCTTTATATATTTTGCGATGATAATCTTAAGGGATATGGAGCTATTGCTTATTTTAGAGATCTTTATTTATGCACAACTTCATTGTGATTGCTAAGAGCCGAATTTAATAATAAAATTTCTTAACAGTAAAATTTCATTATTGAATCCGTTTCTTAACAAAGAAGAACATCTTTAAAGTTGGCGGAAGATTTTTAAATTCAAATCTGTCAGAAAACCAGAAACATCAAATTATTCTTCCTAGTAAATCATCATGCTGAATTATCAACAATGTAATT